>JACEFZ010007832.1:142500-170158 GCA_014155875.1 Cepaea nemoralis
TTATTGCCTGACATATTTCGTTGCAGCTTGTCAGATCTTATAATATAGATGATATTTCGAGCAGTCATATTGTTATTCCAAACTTTTGATATAGATGATATTTCGAGTGGTCGCCTTGTTGATGCAAACTTATCATGCAGATTATATTTTGAGCGATCGTGTTTTGTTTGTAAGCTTTTGATACAGATGATATTTTGAGTGGTTGTGCTATTGCAAACTTATCATATATATAATATTTCCAGCGGTCATTTTATTATTGCGAACTTATCATATAGATGATATTTCGAGCGGTAATATTATTATTATTGTAAACTTATCATATAGATTATATTTCGAGAGTTCACATTGTTATTACAAACTTATCATGTAGATGATATTTCGAGCGGTCATATTATTATTGCAAACTTATCATGCAGATTATATTTTGAGCTGTCGTGTTCTGTTTGAAATCGTATGATATAGATGATTTGTCGAGCGGTTTTGTGCTGTTTTTAATGCAAGAATTGTGATCTGATCTGCCCTTGAAAGTTTATTTTATTATTATTTTTTTATAGTTGCATGTCCTTCACAGGACGTAGCAGTCAACCCGTCTTTTGGCTGTTTGTGATCCCTGGGCAAGTTTTACGTTTAATAGTTTTCCATTGCTTTCTGAACGACCAGCACCTATACCTTTTTCGAAAAAACCAGCAGCACCGTGTTTCGAGCCCGTGTATACGGGATTACGAATCGCGTCTGTAACCTCTTCGGCACGGAAACCGTAGGTGTAGCTACAGTTGTCTTGCACACAACAAATAACCGAATTAGGATGGCTATCAATCTAGAGGTCAGCGTGGCTGATGGGAGTATCTCTCCGGCGTTTAAATGCATTAATTTCATATGGTCAGGGTGGTATATAGCCCACTGTGTCCCGTAGAAAATTTCTATAGACAATTCTGCTCTTTCAATAGTTGTATTTTATTCGTTTATTGTGGAGAAATATAAAGATAATTATAGATTGCATCACATTGTTTATTCCGACCATTTGTTGTAGAGAAATATAAAAAGAATTATGTATTACAATACATTGTTTATTCCGACTATTTGTTTTAGAAAAAAGTGAATTATGGATTACAGCATATTGTTTATTCCGACCATGTGTTGTAGAGAAATATAAAAAGAATTATGGATTACAATACATTGTTTATTCCGACTATTTGTTTTAGAGAAATATAAGTGAATTATGGATTACAGCATATTGTTTATTCCGACCATTTGTTGTTCATTTATTGTAACGAAATATAAAGAGAATTATAGATTATACCATGGTGTTTATTCCTACCAGGGTTTTTCTTTATATCCATTTGTTGTAGAGAAATATAAAGGGAATTATAAATTAATCTACATTGTTTATTCCGACCAGGGTTTCTCTTGATGTCCATCTGGTCCTGGGTAATCCTGTGTGCGCCAGACTTCTTCTCCTGGAACTTTGCCTTTCTCATTTTGAACGGGATCCAAACCTTTTCCCTCATGTACAGGATCCGGCCTGTCAAATTCTGCGCCGAACTAGAGGATGTCTACGTGAGCTTGTTCATGCCCCTTCAAGTGTCCAGGTAGGTGTGTTTGTTTCTGTTAAGTCCTGATTTATACTGGATGAACTTTGATGGTTGAATAGCTAAAGCGAAGAGAACGAACGAACGAACGAACTTTATTTTCTGATGGCCCTTCCACTCATCTTTCTTACATCAATTATCTATTTTTCCTGTTACATTCACATATGATATTAAACACTGTCGAATGAATGTTGTGAACATGAAAAATGCTTAGTACCATGTTTTGAATTAGATGGGCAGCCAGACAAACATACACACGCACATGCATAAACACATAAATGCATATCTCATACACACTTACATAATTTACACAAACTCTCAAAGTTATGAAACCACTCAAAAGCACACATATAGACACTACCTCGCATACACATATGCCAAAAGAATGATCTAGAGTGTTTTGAAAGAGGTTAAAATATAAGCACAAGTTTGAATAACGCAGACATAAACAATTGTATGCACTATTTACTACCTGGCATATTTCGCTGCATCTCGTCAGGTACACACTGCAGAAATCATACAGCATAAACTAAAGTAATTAGATTTATCCTTCAAGCTGAAATATACAGGACATATTCACACAGTAATTTGAATTGTTTACTAAGGTAATTTTCAACTGACTGCCATGTCTTTCTGTTTGCACAAAATTGGCTTTTGTAAATTAATGGCGATTGCTTGTGTCTTCTTTAACATGCGACCAATGTGTGTGTTAAACAACACAGGATACGCATTGCCCCTATCAATCACGTGATCGGTTTCCAAAATGTGCTGTCCAATCGATGACGTAGAAGGTTTATGGGATGTCGGCTTGGTCAGGTTCCCAGCGTCTTTGTTTATTCTGTCAATCCAGTTGGGTATGTGTTTGACCGCCCTTTTGTTCAACTTCCTCTCAAGCGCAATAAATCACAAGCATCACATCATGACAACAGAAAAACAGCGACCCTCTGTGCCAATTGGACAGATTTGGGGAAACAGCGATAGAGACAGTTAGTGAGAGAATATGGGACTAGAAGAAGAGGCTGATCATGTAAACGATGGTCAAAGGGAAATGATAGAGTCCGTGGAAATTTCCTTATATGAAGTTCATAAACGGACATTCTCGATGTGAGTGAGAGAAACTTTTTAACAGATTCAGTCGTGGCTAGAACAAATGTTACGCGACGATTTAATCAATTCTTTTGAAGATGGAAAGATGTAAAGCATGATAGCCCACGGCACGACGCTTGATGATGATGCCAGGTAAACTTCTAGACTATTCCGGATAGCGTAAAACAATATATATCACATTCTTGTGTGTATGTTAGTTGCATGCTCTTTATAGGACGTTGCAATAAACCCCAGTATATTATGGCTTTTTGTGAAGTACCAGGTATTTTGTTTTTTACGTCCAATGGTTTGACATTGCTTTCTGAACGTCCGACGTCTCATACAATAGAAATCAACGCAAAACGGTCCACTCCAAACCGCAGGTGTTGATTTAAAACCCTCAACTATATATATATATATATATATATATATATATATATATATATATATATATATATATATATATATATATATATACGAGGGTAAGTTAATAAGTATGTCACAAATGGCTGTAGAAAAATAACTAAAGATGATAACAACTTGAAACCAGTTTTGTTTTATACATTGTCCCTATATTTCTCAACATAATTTCCACCAACATTGATGCACTTATCCCATCATTTTATCTGTCCTCCCAAAGCGGCTACATAGAACTGCGTGCTATGTTTTCTAAACCATGTTTTCACTTTTCACTTCACACTCAACTTCGGCGTCATTCGTGAAATGTCTCCCTCCAAGGTGTATTTCCTGTTTATGCTGACAAATGGTTGTCCCGTAAAGCGGTGCATAGCTAGGTAGAAAAAGTTACGATGGCCAGTCAATAAGTAAGTCACACAGTTCTGTGTAATGGCAGGTAAATGAAAATAAAGCACGAAATTCTATGCAGCCGGTTTGGAAGGACTGATAAAACGATGGGATAAGAGCATCAATGTTGGTGGAAATTATGTTGAGAAATAAAGGGACAATGTATGTATAAAACTAAACTAGTTTCAAGTTTTTATCATCTTTAGTTATTTTTCTACAGCCATGTGTAACTTATTTATTAACTTACCCTCGTATGTAGATAATTGAACTCTCTTGCTTTGAACGCAAGCCTAGTCGATACGCGGGCTAGTACTACTGGACTGAGTTTTGAGTGTGGATTAACTTTCCCAATTACCAATGTCCCTCGCTATCAGGCGAACCCATTTCGACATCTGAAGTACTTGTAATTTATGTCCCCAAGTCAAGGAAGAGAAGTCAACATTTTAGTCCAACTGTCCGGTGTAGGGGTTGAACCCACTATCTCGGCATCAGCACACCGGATGTTTAAGAACGAGCTCTCTTATCCATTTGGCCATACTGACCTCCTGTTGTGTGTATGACTGAGATGAAATTATCAGACATAAAACAGAAAATATCTCTACATTACAGGCAGCTGTACAAAAGACTAGTCGGCCCAGAGTTCTGTTCCTTGATGACCTTGCATGAAGGTGAGACCTACGCCACCCAGTCAGTGACCCGGACGGACAAGCTCGGACTGCTGATTACAGGCGTGTAAGTCGTAGTCTCGTTGCCATTTGCGATATCTGTGTTCGATAATACATGTGAGAGCAATGTCTTGTAGCAATGTGCAATAGAATTGTTTGAAGTAGTGTGCTATAGGAGTGTGAAATAGTAATGTGCAATAGTACTGTATTAAGAAATGTGCTATAGGAATGTGGAATAGTTGTGTGCAATAAGATCGTACATTGTGCGTTAGTATTGTGCAATAGTACTGTATGAAGAAATGTCCTCTAAGAGTGTGAAATAGTAATGTGCAATTAGATTGTTTGAAGTATTGTGTTATAGGAATGTGATATACTAATGTGCTATAGTACTGTGTGAAGTAGTGTGTTAAAGGAGTATGATATATATATAAAAATAGTACTGTATGAAGAAATGTGCTATAAGAATGTGATATAATAATGTGCAATACGACCGTATGAAGTAATGTGCTATACATTGAGCGACAGTAATGTGCAATAGGGTTGAGTGGGGTAATTTGCTATAGGAATGTGCTATAGCAGTGTTCTATAGTAATATTCAGTAGTACTGTGTGAGGTTATGTGCTATATAATGTGCTATAGCAGTGTTCTATAGTAATATTCAGTAGTACTGTGTGAGGTTATGTGCTATATAATGTGCGATGTCAGTCTACACCACAGTGTTAAATAATGTGCTATGGCAACGTGCATTGGCAATGTACGATAGAACAGTGCTGTATTAATGTGTCTTAGGAATATGCTATTGATACACACATACATGTACCTACACGCATACATGTACCTATACGCAAACAAACACACATATATGCATGTATAGGATAAGTGCAACGATGTTAATGATATCATTTTACGTCCTCGTCATTATAAACATCATCATCATCATCATCATCATCATCTTTGCATTGCAAAGTTGCGTAGCGAAGACAGCTGTTGGTGAATGTGAATCTCTGCCCTAGTACATCATAACATGCACATCCTGTAATAACATCATCGTCATCATCATCATCATCATCCTCGTCGTCATCATCGACATTATAGTCGCCATCATCATCATTGTCATCATCATCATCATCATCATCATCATCGTCATCACCAACATCATCATAGTCGTCGTCATCATAGTCGTCTCATAATCATCGTTTTATAGTATGTTCACTGTAGAACGTCACAATTATCACGGCTATTGGAAAGTCTCTTGATTCTTTTGCCAGCACTTTTGCCTCGTGCTTTGTTATGTCTAGAGTGTCTTCAATGTTCTCTGTCCTTCTTCATCATCGTTAACCCCAGCCTCTTCTACCTGTAACCATACCCTTCATCGCTGTTCATTTTAAACCACTCTAGCCGAAGCATTTCAGTGTCAGGGACAATGTGCTGCTTATGATCCAGCTTTCTTTCACGTTCAGATCTTGTAGAGCAGTGGTTCTCAACCGGTGGGGAATTTCCCCCCCAGGGGGGAATTTCAGGGTTTCCAGGGGGGGGGGGGGGGGAATGACTACCATTTCAAGATCGTGTTAATACAAGAACCGATTACTTGACATAATTTTTCCCTTCATACTTTACAGTTATGTATGTCTCGTTATTCTAAAATTCATTTTATAAAGTAAGTAGACCCACAAATCATGTTTTATATGGATGTCTAGACTTGTTTTAGTATATGCTATTACATTTGCCTTCCACTTGTACGTATACTGTGTAGGGGTGAAAGGAATTTTAGATAGGAAATATGAAAAGGGGGGGGGGGGGGAATGACGTTCTGAAAATACGGTGAAGGGGGGAACGAGCCAAATTTTTGATAGGAAGTGGGGGGGGGATGGCGTTCTGAAAATATGGTGAAGGGGGGAATGGGCCAAAAAAGGTTGAGAACCACTGTTGTAGAGTGTATTTCTCACTGTCTTCATCTATATGAAGTAATATGCTATATGAATATAAGATAGTAATGTGCAGTAGAACTTATAAAGTTGTGTGCTATAGGAATATAAGATAGTAATGTGCAGTAGGACTTATAAAGTTGTGTGCTATAGGAATATAAGATAGTAATGTGCAGTAGGACTTATAAAGTTGTGTGCTATAGGAATATAAGATAGTAATGTGCAGTAGGACTTATAAAGTTGTGTGCTATAGGAATATAAGATAGTAATGTGCAGTAGGACTTAAAAAATTGTGTGCTATAGGAATATAAGATAGTAATGTGCAGTAGGACTTATAAAGTTGTGTGCTATAGGAATATAATATAGTAATGTGCAGTAGGACTTATAAAGTTGTGTGCTGTAGGAATATAAGATAGTAATGTGCAGTAGGACTTATAACGTTGTGTGCTATAGGAATATAATATAGTAATGTGCAGTAGGACTTATACAGTTGTGTGCTGTAGGAATATAATACAGTAATGTGCAGTAGGACTTATAAAGTAGTGTGCTATAGGAATATACGATAGTGACGTGAAATAGGACTGTATGAAATAATATGCTATACATTGTGCGATAGCAGTGTGCTATAGAAATGTGCAAAGGAACTGTGTGAAGTATTGTACTATCGAGGTGTGCGATAGCAGCATACAATAGAATAATATAACAATGATAATATGTAAATATTATGATAATATTATTGGATATAGCAATAAGCTCTTGACATAGTTTAACCTCTGTTTTGCTTTGACTGGTCTATATCTGACATCTCTTCAACAACTCCACTGTTGTTGATTACAGAGCCATGATATCCACAAATTGTGACAATGTAAATTATACCATTTTTGATTGTGATTTTTGGTTGCCAAGTAATTTACGAAGCCATGATATCCACAGTTTGGGACAATGTAAATTACTGCATTATTGACTGTGATTATTTGATTGTCATATAATTTTGTCTCTTGAAATTATATTTGTTTATATTTTAGTTAAGAAAATCATTTTGAACTGTATTATTTTTTATTCTTCTTCTTCTTCTTCTGTTTTTTTTTTAAATGTCCCGAACAGACCCTCAAGCAAACCACGCCAAACAGATCTATTTCTTCTTCTTTCTTCTTTCGTTCGCCTGAAATATGTTTATAACTGCAATGTTGTCTCTTGTATGAATTTAACAGAAACAGTTCTATCTTGTGCTATGTCCTGCAGCTCCGTCCATGTTCTCCCAAGTTTATTCATCTCTGTCTATAATTCTCTTTTCCACATGTTTTTAGGTCGTCGGCTATTTTGTTTGTCTTGTGGCTTCTAGACAAGCGAATATCTAGGACTTTATCCTCAGTTTTTGTCCCTTCCAACATCTTTTCTTCACTTCTATGTTCACCAAGATTTCTCTAGTTCTCTTCATGAGATCTACATTGGCTATTCTGTGAAACCATTCTATTCCCAATATTCTGCACAGGAAACAGATAGTCAACGTCTTTATGTCAGTAGCTTATGCTCAATTTAATTAAACTTAACATATTTAGTATTTCTTGCGAACAGGTAAAATAGGTAGATTGTTATTCTGTGATGAATCCACAAGAGACAACTGACTCTGAACATGAACTCTTTCAGTCCAAAAGAACGCATGATGCGTCATAGTCTTTTTCAAATGAAACCCACCCATCACGCAATGTGTCCTTTTACTGTGTCCAGTTGGTCATAATGAACTTAATAAATCAGGCTTCTTAAGTGAATAATTCCGTTGTGAACTTAATCTCCTTGAAAGTTATATACTCAAAATTTTTAATACTAATTATTTTCCTCTTAGGCTGTTTGTGATTCATTGGCAAGTTTATGTTCAGTAGTTTGCTATTGCTTTCTGAACGGCCGGTACTCATACCATTATATGGAAACCAACGCAAGGGGACATGCATCCAAATTGCCTGCAGCTGTGTTTCGAACGCGGTATGCAAGTTTACGAATAGCTTTCACAACCCCTTCGCCACAGAGTGCTCTTGAGCTCCTACAACGAAGCCGTGGTCCCGAAAGATGTAATGCAAATATTCGTTGCGTATCCTTTACAGGACGTCGCAGTTAACCACAGCATTTGTATGGCTGTTTGTGATTTCTTGGTAAGTATACGTCTAGTAGTTTGTCATTGATTTCTGAACGACCGACACTCATATCATTTTATAAAACCCAACGCGAAGCGGTCTGCTGCCAAATCGCCCGCAGCTCTGTTTCGAACTGCGGGAGTATGAACTGCGTTTGTAACCCCTTCCCCAACAGAGCTAGCCCTCTGCAAATATGGCCTAAGTTACTAATTGTTTAGAAACGTACTTAGAAAATAACTATTTTGTTCGATCTTCAAATAATTCAATAGTTATCAGAATCATCTTTCCCTAGTGATGGATAGAAGCACAAACTACATTAACGTCCCCTTAAGTTCATACCGTGGAGCTCCGTGGCCATGTGGTTACTCCGCATGCCTCGCGCTCCGAAGGTTGTGGGTTCGATTCCGGCCTACGTCGTCCTGTTCACAAGTGCAGTTTTATTTGAGGCTTCTGGGACACGCCGCGGGAGCTACTGAGTTCGTGCTTTGTGCAACGATTTCAGCCGGCCTACCTGCGGAAAGAGACCGAGCCATATTGGCTAAGACCGGTTTAATGAAGTCTATCTTCTTGACTTTTAAGCATTTTCAATGATATTTATAGTTCATACCGTGTGGCGCTGGTTATCATGTCTATCAACAGATTACTGTCTCGGGCGATGGAAATAGCTTCTGATACAAATATCCCTCCATGCTTTGAAGTCAAACTGTCTAGCTATATTCTCTATTAGTCTTCCCCTGCCTTTCTTGCCCTCCAACTTTCCCAATATCACGATGTACTCCCGCTGTCACCTTATTTATATGTGCACGAAGAATGTTAATTGTCCTTTTCTGGTGCGAGTAACCAGCTGTTCTTTGTGAGTTAACCACTTTACTTTAGTAAAGTACACATTTATGTGGCACTATATGATTTCAACACTTCTCTACATGTAGAATGCACGCATACAGCAATCGGAGTCTGCTACATTCCATCACAGAGAAACAGTTTATCGACTCTCCGGAGTTTGAGTCAACATGTACAGGAGAGGAAAAGTTTCAGGTAAATGTTAAACGGTTGTGCGTCTCATACAATTGAATACTGGCTTATGTGAGCGCGTATATATACATGCTTATACAACAACTACCTTACTTACTTACTTACATAATACTTACTTGCTTACTTTCATACTTGACTAGCTTGACTGACTGACACAAACACACACATATATACACAGCCACAATCACTCACTCACCCACTCACTCACCCAACCACTCACTCACTCACCCACTCACCTACTTACTCACTCACTTACTTATGTACTTACTTACTTTCATACTTACTTTCATACTTACTAACATGCTTACTTACTTTCATACGTAGATACTTACTTACTTATTTGCTTACTTACATATTTATTTACTTAATTACATACATACTTATTTACTTACTTACATACATATTCATATACTTACTTACGTATTGCATGCGCATTTATGACCCTTTGAAAATATCGTTTTGGTTCTTTCATGATGCCATTGCCTGCACCACAGGTGTCCATCGTGGCAGCTGGAATGTGTCGCTATATGTTCTGGCCTCGCCAAAGCCTCGAGTATCTTCTCATCAAGGAGCCGTACCTGGCCTACGTCATGAAGGTGATCATTGGACGGGACATCACAAACAAGCTGTACGCCCTTAACGAGAAGGTTAGTCGCGTGACCAAGTCCACCATTCAGTAGGTTACAAAACAACTGGTATTACGAGGGTAAGTTAATAAGTAAGTCACATATGGCTGTAGAAAAATAACTAAATATGATAACAACTTGAAACCAGTTTATTTTTATACATACATTGTCCCTTTATTTCTCAACATAATTTCCACCAACATTGATGAACTTATCCCATAGTTTTATCAGTTCTCCCAAACCGGCTGCATAGAACTGCGTGCTCTGTTTTCTAAACCACGTTTTCACTTCACATTCAACTTCGGGGTCATTCGCGAAATGTCTCCCGCCAAGGTGGTTTTTCAGTGGCCTTAACCCCCAGCGATTTCCAGTTAAGCGGTGCATAGTTGGGTAGAAACGGTTACGAAGGCGAGTCAATAAGTAAGTCACACAGTTCTGTGGGATGACAGGCAAATTAGAACAGGGCACGCAGATCTATGCAGTCGGTTTGGGAGAAGTTATAAAACTATGGGATAGGCGTATCATTATTGGTGGAAATTATGTTGAGAAATAAAGGTACAATTTATGTATACAAATAAACTGGTTTCAAGTTGTTATCATATTTCGTTTTCTACAACCATTTGTGACTTACTTATTAACTTACCCTCGTAATATGTGGTGTAAGGTTCACAACGGACAGATGCCGTCTGGGTGAGTTAAGTAAGTTGTATATCCTTTATAGGACGTCGCAGTTAACTCCAGCATTTTTTTTATTGTGATTTCTTGGCAAGATTACGTTCAGTATTTTGTCATTGCTTTCTGAGCGACAGGCATTAATAATATTTATGAAAACCAGCGCAAGGTGGTCTACTTCCAAATCGCCCGCAGCTGTGTTTCTAGCGTGGTATGCGGAATTGCGAATTGCGTTCGTAACACCAATGCCACAGCACCATTGCCGATAGGACTATAAAATATGGGTTTAGCACCATATGCCTATCCGCCTAATGAAGTGTAAAAGGGTCCCTAACTGTTTTATTGTATGGTCCATGGTTCAAATCCCTGTCGAGGTAGGTTGTTATTTTATTTTGTGACCAGGTGATTCCAGAATCGATACAGACTCTTAAAAATTGTTTCAGAAATGTTTCAAGGCAATAAGGATATTTGTGTAATACTGACCATAACATGCATGCAGTGGCGTTTGGTTACAACAATAACAGCCTACCATCCAATGACATGGAGCGGGAGTTTATGCCTGTACATTTAATCAAACAGAGTGGATATAAGTAATAACTGGTTACGAACCAAGAAGTATAAACTAAGAAATATTTAATTTAAAGTTTGCTCGCTTGTAACTCAAGCGTAGTCCATATACGTGCTACTATTTCTAGTGCACTCAACTAATTTGTGCCTTTCCTAATTAGCTTTCCTTATTACCAATGTCCCTCACCATCAGAGGAACCCACTCCGACTTCTGAGGTAAACAAAGACATGTTGAAAGTGTTTTGGCCACGTGGAAATGCAGTAAGTTTAGTTTAGTTTAGTCGATGGATCAACATCACGGCACACGGGTGTAACCCATAAGTGCTCCGTTCTCCTCCTAACTCAAACCTAAGTCTGGAGAAACTCAGCTCAGTTCACGAACTCCGTAGCACCAGCGAGGATCCTTAAATACTTGGGTAGATTTTTAACTCGAAATTTTGCCCGGGCAGCGCCGCTAGGCTACTCTTTTTCGATTTCCAACTGCCAAGGGATTTTTTTACGTGCGCAACAATACACACGGGCGTCCGATCTCACTACCCAGAGACCAGGGGAAATTTAATTACTAGAAGTCCACCTGAAAAAATCCCGGTCCTCACCGGGGCTTGAACCCGGGACCTCCAGCACTCGAGGCGGACACCATCCCTAGAGACCATGCAGCCCCAAAGGAAATGCAGTAATATCGCGGTTAGTGCGCTTGCTTGCCAAGTCAGTGACCTTTCATCTATCGGCAGGGGAAAGGGGGGGGGGGGGGGGAGGAAGAGATTCTACGATTATTCCATCCAGGATGACTCTTGGGATAACCCAACGGCATCAAATGGGTAATTACATTCTTCAAATTGTTTCAGAGGTGAACTACTCAACATTGCATTTTTAAAAGCCAAGCTCAATATAAAGGCAAGAAATCAGACCCCTTCCAAATAACATGTGGCTTGAAACAGGGTGATGCACTATTGCCGCTCCTTTTCAATCTGGTTCTAGAGAAAGTTGTAAGGAAGGTAAAGGAGGAATGTGCTATTGGAGGAACATCCAGACTGCTTGGTTAAGCAGATGATATAGATATTATAGGGGAAAATGAACAAAAGACATTGGAAATATTGACTCACTTAAAGGAAAGAGCTCTACAAAAGGGGCTGGTTATCAACCAAGATAAGACAGAATATATGGTAATTTCAAGGGAAGGAACAGCTAAAAACTCTGACCACATACAAATAGATAATATGACCATTCACAGAACGGAAACATACAAATACCTTAGTACAATCTTCAACTGCTCTAACATAATAATGGAAGAAATACAAGCTAGAATCAACTCTGGAAATAATATATACTATACACTACAACATCTGCTAAAATCAAAGGCGCTATCTCGTTAACACCAAAATCACAATATACAAAACACTGATTAGACCAGTTGTGCTGTATGGCTCTGAAACCTGGAGTGCGACTAAAAGAGACGAAGCCTTGTTACAAACCTTTGAGAACAAAGTCTTAAGACGCATCTTTGGGCCCATTAGGGATACACAAAGTGGAGAGTGGAAAAGAAGAAGCAACAAAGACATGTATGATCTGTTTAAGTCCCAGCTAATCACTGGTATCATGAAAGCTAATAGACTGCAATGGCTGGGGCATATAGAAAGAATGGAAGATAATAGGGAAACAAAACTCGCTGACACTCAGGAAATAAATGACCGTAGACCCCGAGGTAGACCAAGAAGACGGTGGAGAGATAATATACATGACCTACAAGCACTTGGAATCAGCGACTGGCAATAATGATGGGGATGATAATTATTAACATAGAGCAGACTGACCAGAAAGACGAGCCCGCCAGACAGAGGATCACAATGACACTCTCTCAGTTGTGCGAGGGGGTCGGGACAGACGAAAAATTCATAATCACAGCTGAGACAATACAAAGGTCTAAGAACTGACATTACGGCACTTAGGAAATTCGCATACGCTCTCGGTACCCTCGTTCAACAGCCAACGAAGAGTCATACTACTAATCGTTCCCATCGCTGTCTGATTGAAAGTTCTCTTGGTCTTCCCTATCAGATTTGAGATTCTTCGAGAACACCTTGCCGATCCCCGGGAATTTCATTCTTACCGCACACGGGTTCTCAATCTGTTCCCCCGCCTTCTCCACCTAGTCCCACATGCGCTCGTTCGTCTTTCCCCTGTCCATAGGTGATCTACCATCAGGAGGTCCATTCACAGCAGTGTTCTCATTTTGCTTGGGATGTAACTAATTTCTGCATCAATTTCTGTCTATTATTGTGTATCGGAGTCTACTGGCATTTTGCTCTAAATGACCATCAGGGATTTCATAAGAAAAAGGTAAAAGTCAAAAGAAAAAAAGAAAAGAAAAAAACAACAACTGTGTTTTGCTAAAATCATTACATTTGCAGGCCTGATTGCACAGAAGAATGGGTGACTTGTCTTTTCTTCTCATAACGGACTGCGAACTCCTACACGTGACCCTCGTCCGACCGAGCTCATGACATTATCACCGTTACCTCCTAGCGACTACATCAACACCTTCTAACGAAGTATCTTCCATTTGTGAGAGATCTAACGTTAACTTCCATATACCAGGTGGCATCCCCAACTGGGTCGCGGGTGGACATCCGATTACCCGGGCTACCCTCCAACCTACGACAGCGGCGGGATCTCCGACGAGCTCTGGTTGGAGCTATGAGTACTGAAGCCACACCCAGGCACCAGAGCCAGCCTGCCGACCTAGAAAATGACCTGGACAAGAACTCAGACGCGGAAGAAAGTAAGTCTTATTTTTTCCTCCTATTTATATGTTTGTTGGCTGAGGCATGGCTTGTTCTCATCTGGGAGTGATAACTCTGATTTCTTCTGTTTAGTAGCTCAATTGGATCTCAAATGTATGATTTCTATTGATGTTTGAAGCGTTTACATTCTGCTATTTTACATTACTATGCGTTTTGAATTTTTTCAGCTAAAGTATTATTCAGTAACTCACATCATATGATATATAACTCTGCACTATGCAACTGAATCGATGCAGCGAAATATGCTAGGGAATACATAGTTAGTTAGTTAGTCGACATGTCATCATTACTGCACATCAAACCATCAAGTCCATAAATGCTCGGATCCCCAAATCGGTAAATCCAGCAGCGTGTAGCGGCTCACGACACCAGTTCTGTGTCGGTTTATTACTCTTCTTTAGCTTCCTGTGTAGTGTTCTTGTTGTCACACCTCTTTTAACTTGTTGTTCTCGCAGCTTGACCATGGTTGTAGATTTCCAGTCATCGCTTGGTTCTCGTACACGACTTACTTCTCATAGAGCATTCAGAATGTCTGCCTGGTCCATTGCTGGTCCGCCTTCCACAGTGGCCTTACCTGCAAGCTTGTCAGCCTACTCCCATGTACGCCCGCATGCCCTGGCACAAATATAAAACAAATCTTTGCCAGCCGAGACCGCCCCAGAGACAGCAGCCACTCTCTTCGGACCCACCCCATCTCTATCCTCCTGAGCATTCTCATTGAGTCGCTAAGGACACATGCCCGATTGAATGACTGTGTCTCGAGCCATGTTATTGCTTTACTTACTGCCATGGCTTCCATAGTCAGGCTGCTTGTGGTCAATGCAAAAGCGCCAGACTCTTCTTTCACAATTTTCCCTCTGGCCTGGGCCGTAAAGACCCATAAACTTCTCACTCCTCGGACGACCGACCCATCCGTGTAAATAACCTATAAAGAATTCTCGAAGATCAGAACCTGAACTTCCGCCTCCACAGCAGCTGAGTTTTCTTGTCTGCATTTCCTGTCTAGTTGGATGCACACTGAAAAGGATGTACAGATCTCTGTTGGCACTTGTACCTAATTCTCGCCAGGTTCTAAGTCCTCAAGTGAACACACCTGCTTAAGAAAGTCTTTCGACTTTCCTCTTTATAACCTGCTGCCCTTTACCTTCTTAATCTCGCTATGCAGTGGATGTTGTGTGTTTACGTTGACTCTGAGATAGGCACGTGCTTGGCAAATTTGTATTCTGTCCCTCATGGTTGGAAAATAAGAAGGTAGCGCATTGCCCTGCATGCTGTATATCTTGTACATCCAAGAATAATGCGCATAGCTTTGTTCTGTATCCTTTCCATCCTTTCTATCTGCTTATGGCTGAGAGTCAGGATCACCATCGCATACTCCAAAACAGAAAGAACCAGACCCTCGTAAAGAAGACATAGATGGCGTTGCTCACAGTTTGCCGCCGCCATCACCCGCATCGCAGCCAAACTCCTCTTGGCCATTGTTATCACCTGGTCTACGTGCGATCAAATCGTATCCCAGGTAATTAATTGCCTGCGTTCTTTCCACCGTTTCTGAACCCAGATTTACAGTTGACGTTGGGGTGTTGACAATATGCGATTGAGTTCGGTTTGTAGTTTCACAGCAACCTGATCTCTATCCTTACCCTGACGATACACTAAAATATCGTCTGCATACGATAATGTCCTCCCCGGTCCAGTGATTTTCTCGCTGGTGATTCTTACAGTGTAGGCGTTGAACAGTACCGGAGATAATGGTGATCTCTGTGGCAGGCCGGGATATAATGTTGTTGGTTCTGAAGTCCAACTGCCACATCTGAAAACTACTTTCCGTTGGAAGAGGGCCGCAGCGATACAAATAAGGAGGAAAGGACTTATCTTGAGTTCAAGAAGCTGAAGCATTAAAGAATCCAGTGGTACTCTGTTGTACGCGTCCTATAGATCAATCTCTGCAGCAAAGGTTTCAATGCCTGAATGGAAACCTTCATAGACATCATGGGCAAAAACTGCTGCATTGTCCAGGTTTCCTTTTTGGACGGTACCCTCCCAGGTATGGTGTGAAAACAACCTTGCTTCTCTACTGGCTTGATATTTTTATGGCAATTAACTTCTCCAGCAGCTTGCCTATTGTATTCTGCATGGTTATTTATAAATCAATGTCCCTGAATGTTTGTGTGGTCTTTGCCAAGCTTCTTTGCAAAGTCTTTGCCTAGTTTGCATACAAGACGAAAGACATACCTTTTTATTAGTCTTAATAGGGTGAGGGTGCCTCTGCTAAGGAATTACAGTGTTTCGTTTCCAAGAACTATTGGTGTCTAATGATATCGCAAGGACCCCTATCTCTAGTAATGAGGATCAGATATCTACCCTCTCAGATAAGGGCGAAAACATGAGGTCCCGTGTGCGAGAATGTTAAGTTAGTTATATATCCTTTACAGGACGTCGCAGTCATCCCCAACATGTTTTGGCTGTATGTGATTTTTTGGCAAGTTTACGTTCAGTAGTTTGCCACTGCTTTATGAACGGTCGGCACACATACTGTTTATAAAAATCCATCGCAAGCGGTCTGTTACCAAATCGCACACAGCTTTGTTTCGAATGCGGTATGTTCGATTACGAACTGCTTCCGTAAGCCCTTCACACAGAGCCAGCAAGAGTGTGCACACTAAAAATTCACATCGATCGACGTAGGGTGTAGGTTGTCGCCAGGCACAGTTTTTTGGGAAAAGTGAAGTTTTTTAGTTGAAGGTCCCATCACAGCCCCCGGAGTAACCCATAAGTGCCGTTCTACTCCAACTCAAACCGGGGCCTGGAGAATCTCAGCTTAGTGCGAACTCCGTAGCCCCGGAAAGGGACCCGAAATATTTTTGGGTAGTTTTTTAATTTTTTAAAAAATTTTGCCCGAGCAGCGCCGTTAGGCTCTTTTTTTTTCGATTTTCAACTCCCAAGGGATTTTTTACTGTGCACAAACACCGGCGACCGATCTCACTACCCAAGCCAGGGAAATTTTTACTAGAAGTCCACGTGAAAAAATCCCGGCCCTCACTAGGGCTTGAACCCTGACCCCAGCACTCGAGGGGACACCATACCTCGAGCCCCATTAGCCCCCTTAATTTTTGGATTAATTGTTAGGAAAAAAAACCTACTATGATTAAACATCCCTTTTCCCTTTGGGATAAAATCTGTCTAAGGGAGTAAACCTAAAATAAATGCGCACCGAAAAATCTGACGCACAGACAGTGAGGTGCGTAGCTGGGCATGAGTACACCCCTAGGAAGGAAAAAAGGGAAGACTGAATAGATAGATTGAAAAACAACATTTTAAAAAGATACCGCGAAATATCCCCGGGGGCGAGGTAAAATTACAACTGTAACTTTTTTTTAAAAGCGGGCAAAGATTTTTTTTTTTTTTTTTTTCAATGGCAAAAAGGGAATAATGGGTTTTTGCAAATCATATAGGGAGATAATGGGAAATGAAAGGGGTTGAAGTAAGCATGTAAAATACAACATTAAAATCATCAAAAAAGGAAAGCCGTATTGGTGATATTGCCACAACCGCAAAAAAAAGAATCGGCTTTGAGGCTAAAAAGCCTTCGTCACGCGCCCCGCACACGCACAGAACACACGCACACACACACACACACACAACACACACACAACACACACTGAACCCAATTACATTTACAATATAACTAAAAGTCCTTATTTTTGTTTTCCACGTGATTTCTTTTTTATTAATTTCACAGAATTCTTTGAATAGGCCATCTGAGTAACTGTCTCATTTTCTGCCTTGTCACTGTCCTGTATCTGTCTTGCTTCGCTGTTCTCTGTCCCGGTTGTCATGTTTACAAATATCTGCTGCAATTTCATTGAAAATTTACATTGTCCTTGTTCCTCTTGATCTTGACAGATTTGGGGATCTTCCCTTTGGCTGTGAGCAAAAGTCTTCATTTCTTGAATCTGTTTTTACTTATTCATTGCCAAAAATAATATTTTCCCAATATGACCTCCCATTTGTACAAAGGACGATATATCGTCATATTAGGGACTGGTGTTATTTATTTTGTTTCGTTATATTTTATATTCCAGTTTCAATGCTCAATGAAAGGTTTTCATTTGATTGTGTACCAGGTTGGTCTAAATTACTTTTTCTTTGGGACTAAATCAGTAAACTGAGGTTGCTGTAATCCTGGGCCACAAATTTTAAATGAACCCCTTTAAGGAACAAAACTCGTAGCTCAGGAACCCAGATTCGTAATCGGGGTAAAATGATGTAGGGCAAGGGTTACCCGGCGGTTTACCTAGGGGCACTTACACTGTTCAGTATCTCAGTGTTTATTGTATTTTCTGTCCGGGCATTCACATCATCATTTACTTTTCCATTCTCCTGCTTTACACACTTTTGGTCACGTGTCTATCTATTGTGTCTTCCGCACTGTGTCTATCTACTGTGTCTAATTCACTGTGTCTATCTACTGTATCTATTCACTGTATCTATTCACCGTATCTATCAACTGTGTCTATTCACTGCGTCTATCTACTGTGTCTATTAACTGTGTCTATCTACTGTGTCTATCAACTGTGTCTATTCACTGCGCTCTATCTACTGTGTCTATTCACACGGGTCTATCTAGTGTGTCTATTCACCGGGGTGTCTATCTACTGTAGTACTATCTACTGTGTCTATCCTACTGTTGTCTATTCACTGGGTGTCTATTCCTCTGTGTTCTATCTACTGGGTGTCTGTTCACTGTGTCTAATCTACGGTGTCTATTCACTGTGTCTATCGACGGTTCCTATCAATACTGTGTCTATTCACCGTGTATATCTATACTGTGTCTATCTACCTTATTCTATCTAATCTCGGTGTCTATCTACTGTGTCTATCTACTGTGTCTATCTACTGTGTCTATTCTACTGTGTCTATCTACTGGTCCTATCTACTGTGTCTATCTACTGTGTCTATCTACTTGTATCTATCTACTGTCTCTATCTACTGTATCTATCTACTGTGCTCTATCTACTGTGTCTATCTACTGTATCTATCTACTGTCTCTATCTACTGTGTCTATCTACTGTGTCTATCTACTGTGTCTATCTACTGTGTCTATCTACTGTGTCTATCTACTGTGTCTATCTACTGTATCTATCTACTGTATCTATCTACTGTATCTATCTACTGTGTCTATCTACTGTGTCTATCTACTGTGTCTATCTACTGTATCTATCTACTGTATCTATCTACTGTCTCTATCTACTATCTATACTGTATCTATCTACTGTGTCTATCTACTGTATCTATCTACTGTATCTATCTACTGTATCTATCTACTGTGTCTATCTACTGTATCTATCTACTGTATCTATCTACTGTATCTATCTACTGTGTCTATCTACTGTGTCTATCTACTGTGTCTATCTACTGTATCTATCTACTGTATCTATCTACTGTATCTATCTACTGTATCTATCTACTGTATCTATCTACTGTATCTATCTACTGTATCTATCTACTGTATCTATCTACTGTGTCTATTCACTGTGTCTATTCACTGTGTCTATCTACTGTAGTCTATCTACTGTATCTATCTACTGTATCTATCTACTGTCTCTATCTACTGTCTCTATCTACTGTGTCTATTCTACTGTGTCTATCTACTGTGTCTATCTACTGTATCTATCTACTGTGTCTATCTACTGTATCTATCTACTGTGTCTATCTACTGTGCTTATTAACTGTGTCTATTCACTTTGTCTATCTACTGTGTCTATTCACTGTGTCTATCTACTGTGTCTATCTACTGTGTCTATCTACTGTATCTATCTACTGTGCCTATCTACTGTGTCTATTCACTGTGTCTATCTACTGTGTCTATCTACTGTGTCTATTCACTGTGTCTATCTACTGTCTCTATCTACTGTGTCTATCTACTGTGTCTATCTACTGTCTCTATCTACTGTATCTATCTACTGTGTCTATCTACTGTGTCTATCTACTGTGTCTATCTACTGTGTCTATCTACTGTATCTATCTACTGTGTCTATCTACTGTATCTATCTACTGTGTCTATCTACTGTGTCTATCTACTGTGTCTATCTACTGTATCTATCTACTGTGTCTATCTACTGTCTCTATCTACTGTGTCTATCTACTGTGTCTATCTACTGTATCTATCTACTGTCTCTATCTACTGTGTCTATCTACTGTGTCTATCTACTGTGTCTATCTACTGTGTCTATCTACTGTGTCTATCTACTGTGTCTATCTACTGTCTCTATCTACTGTGTCTATCTACTGTGTCTATCTACTGTGTCTATCTACTGTGTCTATCTACTGTGTCTATCTACTGTATCTATCTACTGTGTCTATCTACTGTGTCTATCTACTGTGTCTATCTACTGTATCTATTACTGTGTCTATCTACTGTATCTATCTACTGTGTCTATTCACTGTGTCTATTCTACTGTGTCTATCTACTGTGTCTATCTACTGTGTCTATCTACTGTGTCTATTCACTGTGTCTATCTACTGTGTCTATCTACTGTGTCTATCTACTGTGTCTGTTCACTGTGTCTATCTACTGTGTCTATTCACTGTGTCTATCTACTGTGTCTATCTACTGTGTCTATCTACTGTATCTATCTACTGTGTCTATCTACTATGTCTATTCACTGTGTCTATCTACTGTGTCTATTCACTGTGTCTATTCACTGTGTCTATCTACTGTGTCTATTCACTGTCTATTCACTGTGTCTATTCACTGTGTCTATCTACTGTGCTTATTAACTGTGTCTATTCACTTTGTCTATCTACTGTGTCTATTCACTGTGTCTATCTACTGTGTCTATCTACTGTGTCTATCTACTGTGTCTATCTACTGTATCTATCTACTGTGCCTATCTACTGTATCTATCTACTGTATCTATCTACTGTGTCCATCTACTATGTCTATTCACTGTGTCTATCTACTGTGTCTATTCACTGTGTCTATTCACTGTGGCTATTCACTGTGTCTATTCACTATGTCTATCTACTGTGTCTATTTACTGAGTCTAGTCACTGTTTCTATTTTTGTGTCTGTTCACTGTGTCTATCCAGTGTGTCTATCTACTATGTCTGTCTAATATGTCTATCTACTGTGTCTATCTGTTGTGTCTATCTACTGTGTCTATCTGTTGTGTCTATCTACTGTGTCTATCTACTGTGTCTTTTCACTATGTCTATCTACTGTGTCTATCTACGGAGTCCATTCACTGTGTCTATCTACTGTGTCTATTCACTGTGTCTCTCCAGTGTGTCTATCTACTATGTATGTCTAATATGCTATATACTGTGTCTATCTGTTGTGTCTATCTACTGTGTCTATCTACTGTGTCTATCTACTTTGTCTATTTACTGTGTCTATCTACTGTGTCTATTCACTGTGTCTAACCAGTGTGTCTATCTACTGTGTCTATCAAATGTGTTTATCTATTGTGTCTATCTATTGTGTCTATCTACTGTGTCTATTTACTGTGTCTATCTACTGTGTATATCTACTGTGTCTATCTATTGTGTCTATCTACTGTGTCTATCTACTGTGTATATCTAATGTGACAATCTACTGTGGCTCTACTTACTGTGACTATATACTGTGACTATCTACATGCTGGTCGATCTTGTTTCTTTTTTTTTTTTTTTTACAATCGTTCCTTTCATTGCTATTTTGTTTCCCCTTTCGTCTGTCACGTTTAACATGTATTTTAGTTCCAGAGACTCATCATTACGTTCCATGCCTTCTGGCATATGTGTTCATGTCTCGCCTCATATCTCGGTCTTTAGTGCTTGTAGTATACTGTCTTACAAGCCGTTACTAGCTGTCAAGATCGCCTCAAATCGAACCCCATTTTACAAGAACATAAAGCTGCAATAACCACCGGCACGATTTCAACTTGGGGGAAAAGAGACAATCGATAACGCCCTAGATTGGAAGCCGCACAGATCACGAATCGGAGCGAATACGTGAAAAAAAGGACTGGATCAAAGAATATAAAAGATGGCGCACAAATAAACATCTTCCTGTTTTACACAAAGCCAAGACTCGATGTGGAAGGCATTGACGGACGGCCGGCAACATCTACAAACGCACAACGATAAAATCCATTCGTGAAAGACAACAGAAGTAGAAGCCTACAGCGAAGTTGAACAACGCTGAGTCCTAAAGCCTGAAACTAGTGTTAGTGTTTACAGCCATTTTAGAGAATGCAGGTAGTGTCTAAGTACAGTTAGATCCAGACCTGACTTTGTGAATGTAAAAGCTTGGCTTAATGTAAGCAGCTTGACTGAGTGAGGCAGCTGGTAGGGTGAGACCAAATACTAGTCACAAGCAACTTTATGCAGATTTTCTCCACCCAAATAGGACAGGTATCCTTGAGACCTTAGTCTATTTACAGAGGTAAAGAAATCAGTGAGCCACTAATCCTTATCCTGAAACAAAAGAACTCATAGGGAACTATCACATATATTGTCACCGAGGTCCAAGAACTTGAAGTTTGACAAATCCGAATGGATAGTGTTTTTTTTCCTCCTCAGAGTATACATAGGCCAGAAGAAGAGGCACAATAACTCTTATGGAAGACTGATTCAATACTAATGGTGATGGATCTGATAGTGGGCACACCCAAGATAGATATATGTAGTTAGAGATGAACATGTATATGATCTTATTTTGTTAATACACTGATTATATATGTTGATGACATTATTGTTCAATACCACTAATTAAGTGTAATAAATTTGAAAATAAGGGTCATTGTCTCTTTTGAGAGTTCTCTTGTCGTAGTAAAATTGTTGTAATCAACACCATAGATTAATAATTATTTAGTTGGTAGAGGAGAGGCAAGGCACCAGCAAAATGATATTTTAGGGGATACACAGAAAAATTTTCATTGGTTTCCTGGAGGTATTCCTTGATTCTCCGAAACTCTATTTAATGGTCTCAAACCACTGAGCAAGTAACAGCTAAATTAATTATAACGGGCAGGATTACATTGAGAAAGAGGAACTTAGTATCCTTTCTCTCTTTGGGGTTGCGCCATAAATCCGTACATCTGACAGTGCTAAGAATCAACTCTGCTGATGATCTCCTCCATTCCATTGTCTCAATCCATCAAGCACCATTTCTCTTGGTCGGCCTCTGCTCTCCCCCTCTTCATCTCTCCCCTAGATCTCCACTACTTGATCTTTCCGAGGCTAGGTCTTGTTTGATAGTCAAATTTCTTCCATGTTCAGATCTTACGGGTATCAGTGTATGCCTTCTGATTGATACACGCTATTATGGACAGTTTTCTGTAGCAACTAAATTTAAAAGACCCGATATTTTAAGTTAGTAATTACTAAAGGATGCACGTGTCACATCCGTGTATTGCCTCTGGAAGGGTGCAGCCTCTGGAAGGGTGCATGGCCTGAAAACTTTTACTGTAATTTATTTATTGAGTTGTGTCATAGATTCTTAATGCCTTCAAATCTCTGACATTCTCTGGATTATTTTTGAACGGTCTACATTGTCCATGACTATATTCAAAGGCTGTGAAATTTTCAACTTCTTCATTGTTGATTGTGATGTGTGTGTGTGTGTGTGTGTGTGTGTGTGTGTGTGTGTGTGTGTGTGTGTGTGTGTGTGTGTTTGTTTGTTTGTTTTTGTTTAGTTTTGTTTTTTATTTATTTTTTTTTTTTATTTTTTTTTTGGGGGGAGGGGGGGGGGGGGGGGGGGGGGGGGGGGGTTAGCATGTAGTTTTATTTGAAAGATTATTTTAGTGTTTTAAAGTATAGACAAAGATATCGATGAATATAGTAACTTTTCTCATTCGTTCCTTCGAGCAATAGGAAAAATCCCATGCCGACTTGCTAGGTCAGTCGCAGGTTTAGGACAGGAAAATCTGACCAAGGGGAGTCAGTCCCCGCTGGTGAGCCATAGATACGTTGGCCTATGACCTCGCGGTCACGGTTTCCCGGTCTACACCATGGGGAGGTGGGTTGACTTGTGTAGTCTGCGGGTTATCGGAGGATAATAATTTCCACTTTTCACCCCTCGTGGGGCAGGTTAGACGATCCTAACCCTACTGGCTGCAGAGCCAGGCGCAGTCCACACCTTGTAGACCCTCCTAGAGATATGATTCCTAAAAAGAACACTCAACTTTTCAAGAATAGAGAAAATCAGAAAGTATGAAAAAAGGACAGAAATGCTGTTAATAGTAGCGCAAGATTTCATTAGAAAACAGCTCGGCCACATAACTAGGCTACTAACAACAAACAACCATGTACAGATCAAATGGAACCAGAATAAGAAGCCGACCATGTAAACGATGGACAGAGGAAACAACAGAGTCCATGGGAACCTCGATATATAAAGCCTATAAACGGGCATTCTTCCTCTGTTTATGCTTCATCTCGAAACCGCAAAGTATAAGAGGAACATGATGAGATGGCATGAGATGAGGTGAAACTAGAATCGATTAGATTATATTAGGTTATATCAAATTAGATTAAAATTTATAAGATTAGAACAAACCATATTAGATTAGATTGTAATAGATTAGGATAGAATATATTAGATTAGAATAGCTTAGATTAGATTAGATTAGATTAGATTAGATTAGATGGATATCCTGAACATTTTTCTTACAACCAGTTCATTACTCAATGTTTGTTAGCACGGGCAACAATTCCTCCTGTAGTGGTTGAACCCAAGTCATGTGTGTTTATATCCAGTGCACTAAATACTACGTTCTCACCTTAGAAGTCGGAGAGGGTTTAGCTGATGGCGAGGGACACTGGTAAGAGGGAAAGCTAATCCACACGCAAACATCCGACCCGTGAAATCCCCAGTAGTAGCAATTATTATTATCAATAGCAAGTTTATGGAGCACGCTCGATTTCGAAGCGAACGGGCGCAATAAAATATTGTTTAAAAAAAAAAAAAAACAGATTATCCAAAGTCGTGAAACAAAATGATTGCAAGAAAAAAATAATCGAAAAATACGGAAGCTTGCGGACAAGCCAGTCGGCTCCGAGCAGGCTAAATGTCTCGATCGATTAGAATGACGTCAATCTCGCCTACTCTAAACTTCAGCACTGCAAGGGTAACGTCATCTCTATACATCACGGGAGGCTGTCTGAAGTCATTTCCGTGATAAAAGTACCGGGCAGTGAATGCAGGAAGAGGATAAAGTATCATTATTCATTAGAGTACTGAGAATAGCGTGGGCAGAGAGGAAACCAGTTGAGTTGAGTTGAGTCAGGAACTGATATTACAGCACTCGTGACATCCCCATACGTGATCAGTCCTCATCTTCAACAGCCAACGAAGAGTTCCAATACTTATTGTACCAGTAGAAAACTGATTATGTGTCCGTCTGGCCTTTCCTCCGAGTCCTGAGTGTCGACTAGTTACTCTAGTCACTCCCTGCAGCACCATTCTCTCCAGGCTGTGTTGATCTAACTGTTCTTCTATACACACGATCTCAAAGGACCCCGACCACGTCTGCTTATATTGCTCCAATACCCGACCCATTGGTGCAGACCCAGCCAATAAGTCCGGCTGCTCGTTTCCCACCATACCAGCACGTCCTGGGGGTGGGGGAGGGGAAATAATCCAACAGATGCTCTCTATTTTTTATATATTTAATGGAATCTTGCCACTCTGTCCGAAGCATGCCTGTCTTCACCTTTTTCATCATACTTTGTGAGTCCGTTACAATCACGGCATGCTTGTGCTGTTTGTCTGTCGTCCAGCCAGCGGAATACGGCCGTGAGACTGCCTCCATCTCCATTCTCAGACTAGATGATGATGTTAAACAATGAGTAAATAACAGATGCAGGTTTTACAAGATCATCCTTCACAACGTATAGAGAAGACACATGAAATGTATGGGGCATATCAACAGAAGCACGGTGAAATATTTCTTTCTGTTTTTTTTTTTTTTTTTTTTGCATATTCTTTTGTTTTTACAGAATATCGCTGTCAACACCAGCATGTTACTGATGTTGTTGATGTCTTGGCATGTTTACGTCTAGTAGTTTGCCATTGCTTTCCCATACCAACTCGTTAAAACCCAGCGGAACGCGATCTGATGCCTTCTTCTTCTTCTTATTCGTCTTCTTCTCAGTCTTCTGTCTGTCAGGTCTTAGTCAGATATGACTGAGCTACCGTATAACAGTAGACGGTACTACCTGGTCTCTGTTAGCGCCGAACGTTGGGTGGCGCTTACCAAACCCGACACCCCACATTGTGCCAACGGCTTCGGGCGGAAGAGCGCAATTGGGAGGGTACAAGCCTTACCCTGGTGCGAGGAAATGCAAGCTAAAGACAAAATTGTCATGGCAGGGCAGACCAGGCCCTAAGCCTTGGTTGGCGACTGGTCTAGGATCGAAGCTCCGACAGGCGGACAGTTAGAGCATTGCTTTGCTGATCCTGGCAGCTTCTGCAGCTTGTCTTGTTCCAGATGTAGGGGTGTTACCTTTCCTCTGGAGTGAACTAGGCGGGCCGAGAGAGGGATCATGCTGCATGGGCAACACATGATCTCTATATTTTAGCCCAGGCTTTGTGCTATGGAGAGGCAATAACTCCATCCCTGGTCTTAACTGGTCTCGGAATCAAAGCGAGAGGCAACTGTTACGGGTTATAAGTCCTTGTCAGTTGGCGTAGACATGGGGCGCCACGCGTTGCCTCTGACGGTGGGAGACACCTATAGGTGTCACTGATCAGCTACCGCCCGCCTCAAGCTGGGCAGCCCCCAGCCAATTGGGTGCTGATCCGCCACAGCCTGCCTGCTTCAATGGGTGCTTGGGGCTAGGACAAAATCTGAATCGCAGGCTGTAAAACCAATGCACCAGGTACAAACAAAAATAAAAATAGAAACCTCAAGCTACGGCTTGCAACCTGGAACGTGAGAACCATGTGTCCAGGATTTTCCACTGACTTGACCAATATTGACGATGTGAGAAAAACGGCTGTGATTGATGCCGAACTCAATCGTCTTAACATTGATATTGCTGGCCTGCAGGAGACTCGCCTCGCTGAGGAAGGGTCACTCATTGAAAACAACTACACCTTTTTCTGGAAGGGTAGAGGGCAGGCAGAAAAAAGGCAACACGGTGTGGGCTTTGCAGTGAAGAATTCACTACTGGGAATGATTGAAATTCCAGCAGGAGGAAATGAAAGACTATTATCCCTGCGCTTGGCAACCTCTTTTGGGTTTGCCACCATTATTACTGCATATGCACCGACACTCGATTCCTCTGATGATGTGAAGGACTTGTTCTATGAGGAGTTAGACTCCGTGATCAAGGCAGTTCCAAAATCTGACTACATTTATATGCTCGGTGATTTCAATGCTCGTGTGGGCAAGGACTCAAGTTCATGGCCAGTGTGCCTTGGAAAATACAACATCGGTCGCATGAATGAAAATGGGCAAAGGCTGCTGGAGCATTGCACCAGTAATGACCTATGTATTACAAACTCTTTTTTTAAAACAAAAGAGATGCATAAGGTCACATGGAAACATCCAAGATCCGGCCATTGGCACCAGCTGGACTTCATCATCACACGGAGACAACATCTGAACCATATATCATTGACTCGTAGTTACAACAGTGCTGACTGTGATACGGATCATTCTTTGGTTGTTGCAAGGGTTAGACTGAGACCAAAGAGAATCTACACCGCTAAACACAAATCTAGCCACAGGATTAATATTATTAACACTCATGATCCTGAAAAGTTTCT
>JACEFZ010007833.1:0-108524 GCA_014155875.1 Cepaea nemoralis
AAACAGTTTCTTTTCAGGCTGAGGAAATGTTCTTGCTAAGCTGTAGCTTGACTTCTCGTGCACTTGGGAGTTAATCCTTTGTTTACATCGTTGTAAATACACAGAGGTGTGATTGTCTTCTAATCCTGTTCATAAATGATGTTATTGCACCATTGTTGTCGGTGCCTTGATGAATATTTTATGTTCAGGAATTTGCCAACCACATTATTAATGCTTGCTTTACTGCGGAAGTTATTCCTGAAGTCATGGTGCTTTTTATAGCTAGCAGAATTTGGTGGGTTGTAGAACAGTGTTAATTAAACTCCCTGCTTCTAATAGTCTGGTGGGAAGAGGATCACCTGTTCCTGTGTTATAGTTTGATGAGTGGAGGAATATCCTATGCATCGCCCTAAATTATTAATATTATTAAATGAAAGATTCACATGCTTTCTATGTTATTAGTGGTTTATATATTATGTTCGTGATTGTTACTTTCACTGCTGGAGTAGGCATTCTGATTTGACCCCAGTGGAGACAGGTACATGATGATGATGCAAGAAGCCACTGTGTACGTCTGTACAACAAGAAGAGAAGGGTAACTGGTCTGGTCGTTGGCCTTTTGCCATTTGTTAGTTGATACTTACCTAATGCTGTTTGTAGCTATGCAAAGAAGATGAGGAATTCCTGATTTGAGGTCTGTGTCTCAGAGATCCTTGACATATTATGATAGGTGTATTATCAGGATTTTTGGGTGGTTAGGATGTGTCTAACTCCTCAGGAAGTCCCAGTGTCAGTCCAGAATAGGTGTACACATTGAGTGAATACCTCACTCACTTTCGGAGTTGGACAAAACTCCACAATCAGAGAAGAGGGACGGGAAAATGGAAACACCCTCTTTTCTCCTCCCCCTTTGATTTTCCTTATTTATGTTGTGATATTATGCTATCAAAATATGGGATTTTTTGTTAATGTATCTCGATGTGTTCTTTCTTAATTTTGTAGCGCTTGCAGAATACGGGTGGAGTATTTGCCATGGATTTACAGTCATCACGCTTATATTCAGATACAGGAAACTGGGTTATCAGCCTGTTTCTGATTCGTACCTGATGGAGTTTTCAGAGTGCTAATGTTTACTGCCGCACGCACTGGATACTTATGTCAGGGCCTTGGTACTCGTATGGATTATGACACGTTGAAATGTCAATTCCCAATATCTGGGAGCTTCCGGACGGCATTCGTCATTACAGTGTCTGCAAAGGCACGAGGATTTGCCTGCTCTATATGGATCCAGAGTGATAACCTCATTAGGAACTCATTGCCTGACTTCACGTTCAACTGGCCTATACAAGAGGCTGAGGGATAGTCCAGGGTTCACCAGTAGTGAACAGTATGGATTAACCGACTGCTTTTGCGAACTCCTAGCTTTCTGTGTGTAATTTTATCCATCATATCCCAGATATGTGTAGGCAGGCACTATACCCACTTCAGGTCATTTCAGTCGTGTATTCAGTTGGAGAAAGTTATATCCCACATCCTAATCGAGGAAAAGGCTGGAAGATGTATGCCCAATTCAGGTTGGATCTCTCAGGAAACACTATGGAGAATGCGATGTCCTTCCTCATCCAAAGATGTACTTAAAGGTTCTGTGCCTAATCATGAATATGTTAATCACATGGACAGCTGGAGACTTATACAACAATCTGTTACACCACCCCGGAATGTCTCTAACCCAGCTCCTTGGCAGCTGTGACTTGGTGGATTATGTGCTGGGTGGAGATATATATATTATTCTGTTGGATTACCAGCCTGTGTGAAATTCCAATTTTCCCTGATAAGTGGGAATATGTACCAGCTGTTTCCGGATTATACCAGTTTTTATTATGGCCAGACAGGTTGTGTGAATTTGGGAAGAAGAAGGATTTATCAGCAGTCATATATGATAGTTCCTAGAGACTTACTTATTAGATAGATTTTCTTTATCCATGTCTTTGTATGGATTGGTTTTCATTTGGTTTTTGTGACACATGTTGTTTGTTGTGAACCTTTTGGGATGTTGCTGGAATATGTTCCGTTTTTCTGAATTATGTGAACTACATGGATATGATAATATATATCATGCATATGTCATCATGGTTCAGCTGACAGCATTTCCTGCACCCAAGGTTTAACAATACATAGTTTGAGTTTAATGAAGCCTTGAAGTTGATGTAATATGATGTTTTGTCTAACAGTGGTTTTTCCCATCTATTATGTAATACAGTTGTTTTGTATGGCAGTTGATATCTGTCATTGTTTATAAAAATGTGGGAGATCACAAGTGAGGCGGGAAACCTACACATAGACAAACCTTCATTGTACAGTGAGTGGTTACTCTGTTGTCTGTGGTAACATTCCTGTATCTCCCTACCTTCTACAGGAACCAATTCTTCTATATTAGTGTTGAACTTGTACCTTTTTCTGCCCTGTTTAATGCTTGGGGGTTCTTGAGCTATTTTATGGTTTCCTCAAGAAAACTGTTTGGGAATGAGACCCAATCTCATCTGGGATACCCCTAGCAAACTTAGCCGTATTCTCATTTATTTTTGTAACACCTCACAGTACTCAATAATTATTTGGAGTTCCTCTGTTAGAATAGTCAAAACTAGAACTCAATAGCAGAGTTTCAAAAACTGTTGACTACATCTCAAGAATTAATTCTGCCCGTGTAAACATGAAAGAACGAACACGAGAAGAAGAAGAAGAAGAAGAAGAAGAAGAAGAAGAAGAAGAAGAAGAAGAAGAAGAAGAAGAAGAAGTAGAAGAAGAAGAAGAAAAAGAAGAATATCTATAGATGAGGTGACAGCTGAAATTATAATATCTATAGATGATGTGACAGCTATCGTTATAATATCTCTGCTTGAGGCGACAGTTGTCATTATAATATCTATAGATGAGGTGACAGCTGTCGTTATAATATCTCTGCTTGAGGCGACAGTTGTCATTATAATATCTATAGATGAGGTGACAACTGTCATTTTAATATCTATAGATGAGGTGGCATATATCGTTATGATATCAATAAATGGAGTAACCGATGTCGTAATTGTATCAATGACCTTTGCGGAGATGAGCCCTCAAAAAGAAATGAACATAACCTTAGACAAGACTGCTCGACAATAGATAGGTAAGCACAATTAAAAACGAGACAGAGAAAACTACTGAAAGAATATTTATAACACATTTCACTTAATGCTGTGAGATTATACCCATACTGTTATTTGCTGATAGTATACAGAAGCTAAGGAGAATCATGAACGCACACGTCGGTTGACAAGGTACCTGATCACGATAAAAGATCACATTCTATATGACATTCATCTCGCCCGTTGTGACCTTTTGTTAGATATAAAAAAGTAATATTTCTTATAAAGTTAAAGTACAACACACCACCTAGTGCATTCGTTGATGTGTACTCTCAATTGTCATTGTGCTCAAACGAACAAATCTGGTTTCCTATTAGTGCAATTCTCAAACAGATCACGTCAGCACAGATGTGTGGTGTGTATGCTATCCTGTCAGATGGCAAATACAGCATTCTCTAGCCAAGAACTTTAGTCTCTTAATCGTCTGATGAATCTTAAACGTCAAGATCTTCCTTTTTTCTGTCAGTATTGTGTGTGTGTGTGTGTGTGTGTGTGTGTGTGTGCGTGCGTGCGTGCGTGCGTGCGTGTGTGTAGGTACTCGTGTGTGTGAAATAAAATAAAGTCAGCTGCAACATTTATCGACGACTAGTAAACGCTGCCAATATTTCTGGCGCGATATTCCACGTATAACCGCCCTCTTTATTCATCCCTTCCTCTGTCCTCTTTATTAGGGCCCTGTCTCAAGTTCTGTACTGAACTTTCACATTTGTGACTCGGCTGCTTCGTGTCGCAGCTTTCTGTATTTTCTATACATAGAAACGAACCTAAGTGTGCATACGTACACGCACAGGCTAACCAAACAAATGGAAAGAACATCTGAAAAGAGCCCATTCTTGTGTTACCGGATGGCAAACGGTGGTTTTAACCACAGTCACCAGAAACTCTATCCATTGAAATGGGCGTAGTGTTGTCTACGAACTGAGAGGAAAACTGCCCGTGGCACAGTTAGAAAATGGATATCTAGTTATTTCTGCTGAAATGTAACTTAAAGTAGTTATACTGCTGTTAAGGTGAAAGAGTAGTCGACAGAAACTGTGTGTGGCACAGTTTGAACAGAAGATAAGAGATTGTTCACAAATCTACGACTGCTAGTTTCCACTTTGACAGCGCTAAAATACCAGCGATGTGGCACTTGTCTTCAGGATTATCTCTAGTGTGTGCTGGTTACTTTACAGCTTGCCCAAGGAAACCAAACGTCAACATTCGGGGGCAGGACAGCCAGCTGTAAGTATTGACACTGACCAAATATTGGGCAATACTGTTTTCATGGTATTCAATAACTCAGACACACTGGTCACTGTAAAATAGTGCTTACAATATTACAGCAGGGAGCAGCGGTATTGTAGTCGCTAGACGCTCGCCTGCAGGTCCGGGAAGTCAAGGCGGCATACGCTGACACTGACCACGTGACCCACCGAGTGCCGACAGATCTAAACAACCGTGGCCCACTGCGCCAATGACGTGCACAACGGACCTTCACTTTCACTATAATAACTTAAAACATGATATTATTTAGTTCTGAAGGTTGTTAATATTTTGAGATCTTGGTATGGAAGGTTATTTGTCTAGTAATCTATACTTTGGACATATAGAAGATTATTTGTATAGTATTCTATACTTTGAGCGTTGAGAATGTTATTTATTTAGTATTCTATACTGTACACGTATATAAGGTTGTTTTATTTTTAAAATCTAGCATTCTATACTATGGACGTGGGTAAGATGAACTATTTAAATGTGACTGTTTGATTGTTTAGAGAACATAGAAGTATGAACAGTTGTCCCATAGCCAGTTCTATCCTTGGGGTTAGAATTCTTAAAACAGTTTGTTGCATATCCTTTACAGGAAGTCGCAGTCAACCCCAACATTTCTTGGCTGTTTATGATTTATGAGCAAATTTACATTCAGTAGTTTGCCATTGCTTTCCGAACAACCGAATGAAAACCAACGCAAGGCGGTCTGTTGCCAAATAGCATACAGCTGTCATTTGAGAGACAGGGGTGGACAATTCCCTTCCTCTATATATTCTAGGCCACGACATACAAGATGGGGTGGACAATTCCCTTTCTCGTCGCCTTTCCTTCTCAGACAAATCTCAGAAACTTATGAAAAATGTCTGGAACCATTATTATGAAGCTATGTCGACCCCAGAGCGTATAAATAATTCCGCTACAGCGGAAAAAATAATTCCGACAAAAAAAGAATAACAAACTAATTAAACCTTCGATACTAGTCGAGTGGTTATATCATGGATTATTGTCTAGAAATGTTCAAACTTCGATACTAGTAGTGTAATTATATCGTGGATTGTTGTATAGAAATGTTCAACCTTCGATACTAGTCGAGTGGTTATATCATGGATTATTGTAGGGAAATGTTCAACCTTCGATACTAGTCGAGTGATTATATCATGGATTATTGTCTAGAAATGTTCAACCTTAGATACTAGTCGAGTGGTTACATCATGGATTATTGTCTAGAAATGTTCAACCTTCGATACTAGTCGAGTGGTTATATCATGGATTATTGTAGGGAAATGTTCAACCTTCGATACTAGTCGAGTGGTTATATCATGGATTATTGTCTAGAAATGTTCAACCTTAGATACTAGTCGAGTGGTTACATCATGGATATTGTCTAGAAATGTTCAACCTTCGATACTAGTCGAGTGGTTATATCATGGATTATTGTCTAGAAATGTTCAACCTTCGATACTAGTTGTGAAATTATATCATGGATCGTTGTAGGGAAATGTTCAACCTTTCGATACTAGTTGTGAAATTATATCATGGATTATTGTCTAGAAATGTTCAACCTTCGATACTAATCGAGTGGTTATATCATGAATTATTGTCTAGAAATGTTCAACCTTCGACACCATTTGAGTGGATATATCGTGGATTGCTCATCTATACAGATGGATCTGTTGTTAAGCAAAGAAGTGCGTGGGCATTTACAGCCCGTTCAGCGGGCCGAACCGTTCAAGAATCCAGTGGTGCCCACTATGTGACCACGAGCAGCATGACGATGGAAGTGATGGCGACAGGCTTTCATGTGGCTAGAATCACAGCATTTACCAACGTGTGTGTACTAAGTGATTCAATGAGCATGATTCGGAGGGTCGATGCAGGATCTGTACGTAGACATTGGACTGATTCGCTGCGGAAGTCCGTTGTCCGTAAGGTTACCTTCATCTTCGCCCCGGGGCATGCGGGAGTCGAGGGAAATGAACGAGCTGATAAATTGGCTGGCTCTACATCCCCTGCTGATGGCCAGTCCATAGATCGCGCCGATGTTATTAACATCCTTAAAGAGATGTCGAGAACAGAGGACTTTGACGTCAGTGAATCCACATCGTTGTCCAGGATGAAAGACTTGGAAGTAAGAACTGGCACGGCCAGACACGAGAGGTACATCGGGAAAACGAGGGGCCTCGTCAACCAACACAGAACTGGCACTATTAGCCACTGGATGATGATGCATATGCTGGGGGAAGATCTGAACACCTATGGACCTGCCCGGAGTGCAATGACGATACCCCAACTGATAACTGATATCGTGGATTTTTGTAGTGAACTTTCAACCTTCGATACTAATTGAGCGGTTATGTCGTGGATCCACAATGATGGTTGGCTGTAATGGATCTCCAAAGCTCTCCATCTCTAACCTCTTGATTGACTTTTATAGGAGTGCGTTGTATGTAGTCAACACTTTTAACTTGTCTCTTTTTCTTTCTTTCATCAACTCTCGTTTGATTCCCAGCCTTTCCTGAGCCTCCGTATTTGGTTGTCGTTGATCCATGAAAATAAACATATTCTTCTGTATATCCACATTATCAGGTTTTCAACTCCACCTTCCAATTGCGTGTCCAGTGTTCAAATTATATGGAAGGAAACTATATATATATATATATATATATATATATATATATATATATATATATATATATATATATATATATATATATATATATATATATATATATATATATAATATACAGAAAATCTGTAACTTAATAAAAGCAAAATATAAAGACATGAAATACAGATTTCTTCTTGGGGATAATTTACTACTACATTTGGGATAAACTAAAGTAGTGCTACATGAATGTCTTGAAATCCTTTATTATTATCACTGACTATAGTTGGATAATGAATAGAACGATATGTACACCCAGAAATGGAATTCAGTTGACTCCACTGGCAAAGTAACTTGTTTATCTGGATTTCACTGGTGACATTGTTTCTAACATACGGAATTAGTTACTATAACATGAGTGGTTACAACAACTGAGTCTACAATTTCTAGGGAAAAGACAAACATAATGAGAATAAATCAAGCACATGATACCCTGACGACCCTCAAAGAAACGTCACTTCGAAAGACGGAATCACGCAGACACAAACGGGCGAATAAACACTGATATTAAAATAAGAATGCAAAAGTCAAGAGGAACTTTTACTGCACTAGGAAATTTATGAAATTCAACATAAATCAAACTAGGCAGCAACAATTGAATATTAACCCTGACGTTAAATCAATGTTATGTTATGTTAGTCGTTAGTTAGCCGTCAGTCGTGGTTCCAACATCACAGCAAAGGGTCACCCCATAATGCGCCGTTCCTGTGCCAGTAAATTTAATAATAAATGCTCCTTACTGTCCTATGTAAAACATGGAACAGACAGCAGTCCCGACAAACTAACAGCGAGAAGGGAAAAACACAAGAAGCCTTAACAGCACCTACAGCCTATCCGACATATTGGACCGGAAGCCAATGTTATGTCCTATTATGCTATGTTTCTTCGAACTATGTCGTTGCACATTGGACATTCCCATGCTTAGTCCTCCGATGCAGCAACCATCCCAAAGTATTTCTGCTCACTGTTCCCGTGACTCACTTAAAGGAAAAAGCCCAACAGATGGCTGGTTATCAACCAAGATAAGACAGAATATATGGTAATTTCAAGAGAAGGAATGGCTAAAAACTCTGGCCACATACAAATAGATAATATGACCATTAAAAGAACGGAAACATACAAATACCTGGGCACAATCTTCAACTGCTCCAACATCATAAGGGAAGAAATACAAGCTAGAATCAACTCTGGAAATAAGATATACTATGCACTACAACATCTACTAAAATCAAATGCGCTATCTCGTAACACCAAGATCACAATATACAAAACACTAATCAGACCAGTTGTGCTGTATGGCTCTGAAACCTGGTGTACAACGAAAGGAGACGAAGCCTTGTTACAAACCTTTGAGAACAAAGTTTTAAGACGCATCTTTGGACCCATTAGGGATACACAAAGTGGAGAGTGGAAAAGAAGAAGTAACAAAGACATTTATGATCTGTTTAAGTCCCCGCTAATCACTGGCATCATGAAGGCTAATAGACTACAATGGCTGGGGCATATAGAAAGAATGGAAGATAATAGGGAAACAAAACTCGCTTACACTCAGGAAATAAATGACCGTAGACCCCGAGGTAGACCAAGAAGACGGTGGCGAAATAATATATATACAGACCTACAAGCACTTGGAATCAACGACTGGCAAGAGAAGGTCAACCAGAGAGACGAATGGAGACGGATTGTATCTGCAGCAAGGAACCTCAATGGCTCGGAACGCTGAAGAAGAAGAAGAAGAAGAAGAAGAAGAAGAAGTTCCCTTGAGGAATTGATTATTGTATCTTCACTCTTTTCCACGAAGGCCGTATTGATGTGTTTGACCAGGCTTTACTCCCAGTTCGTGTAGTCAGGAGGGAGTCGGTGTCTCCTCAGTATCTGCCAAATAAATCCGCACTGTACTGATTACATCAGCCCTGTCCATGCTTCTTCTTGTTTGCGTTGGTGCATTATTTGTCAGCTGGTCTGCGCCTTCGCCACTCCTTACTCCGGCATGCCCGGGGTGTACATCCAAGTCAGTGATCTGAGGCGAGACTTCCGTAGGCTCTCTATCCATTCGGAGCGGAAACTGCCGGTTGCAAATTTCTGCAGCATGTTCATGGCGCCAGATCTGATTATGACATGTGATTTCCTGTTCTGCTGCCCACGCGAGTGCTCTCCAGGCAGCCGTATTCTTCATAGTCAGGCTTGATGCAACTGTCTTATCGCCCCAATCCTCTTTGATTGTTATCCCCATCTGTTGCGTTGTGTACGCCAACGATGACCTTGAATCGCGCTTCACAGACCCGTCTGTGTAGATGATGATGTTTTGTGGACGTGAATGGCATTAGACTAATTCCTTTATCTGAATGAAGACTGAAAAGGCAACTGATCTCCGCAGTATCTCTCTTGTGTAATGCACACCTGAGAGTGTGGTTGCAAGTCCTGGGGTGTACGCTTTCATTCTTTTTCCGTGTTGAAGAGTATACAAGCCACAGACGGGCTTGTTTATCTCCTTCAGCCTCAGTCATACAGGAACAACCTCTTTTTTGAGGCGCACTCCCTTCCTGTATCAATAGCGTTTTGTAATGGGGTATTTATCTGCTGTTACTTTCGTGTACTCCTTAACCTGTACAATTTTGTACCTGGTGGCACCCTGCAGACCCACCAGCTAATAGAGTTATGCTGGCGAGAATGACAACTCCCACAAGCTTTCAAAGATTCAAGCATCATAACATTGTACAAGGAACAAGGGGGATCGGAGTGACTGTAACAACTATAGGAGTATCTCACTTCAGTGCATCGTTGGGAAGCATATTTGCTAGAATTGTTATGCGCAGACTTCAAGTCCTGGGAGATCAAGTCCACCCCGAACCACAGTGTGGCTTTCGACGGAACCGGTCTACCATTGATATGATATTCTCATTGCGACAAATGCAAGAAAAATGCCGTGAACAGAATCAACCACTGTTTATTGCCTGCATCGATCTCACAAAGACATTTGATTTGGTTAATCGTGAGGGTCTGTTCAAGGCAGTAAAAATATTCGGCTGCCCACCAACTCTTCTGTCCATTTGTGGAATCATTCCACACAGGCATGAAGGGTATAGTCAAGTTTAATGGTGCAACTGCGAAAGAGTTTGAAATAAAGAGTGGAGTTAAGCAAGGTTGTGTACTAGCTCCCACGCTCTTTGGAATATACTTTTACTTTTCACTTCTATTGAAATATGCCTTTCGTGATCAGGATGGTGGTATATACATGCTCAGATGGTGACCTCAACAATGCTCTGAGATTGAAGGCCAAGACCAAAATTAGGAGGGTACTGATCAGAGAGTTGCTTTTTGCAGATGATGCTGCAATTACGATGCACTCTGAGGAAGAATTACAACGTCTACTATCTGCATTCTCCAATGCTTATCTTGGATTTGGTTTAACATTTAGCAAAAAGAAGACACAGACTATGTCACAAGGTGCACACGGGGTACCATCAATCTTTATTGACTACACAGAACTGGAGATAATAGACCAATGTACATATCTAGGATCAGAGCTAAGTAGCAAATTATTCCTAGATTAGGAAATCAACATCAGTATTGGAAAGGCAGCAACATCAATGAACAGATTAACAAAAAGAGTCTAGGAGAACAGGAAGTTTACTGCCAAAAACAAAAGTCCTTGTCTATCAAGTCTATCTTTATGGCAGTGAAATCTGGTCAACTTACTCACACCAAGAGAAACGTTTATGCAGCTTTCATATGCGGTGTCTGTAAAGAATACTTGTTATTAACTGGCAAAACAAAATCACAAATACAGAAGTATTGGACAGATCAGGTTGTATAATGGGTTTCTATGCTCAATCTTCCATTCTTAGATGGATAAGACACAATAGGAAGATTGATGATGGTAGAGTACTAAAGGACATCATGTTTTGGTGAATTACAAATAGGTAAAATATCTCTACTGCGAAACGCGGGACATGAAGTGATACAGGCAATGATTTTGCACATTGGGAGCAAGTCACCGCTGAAGGTGTTGTATGGAGGGCAAAGATCAGAAATGAAATAAAGAAAAAAGAGAAAGTGATTGCAGATAGGTTGCACACTGAGCGTGTGAGACGTAACGATGGTGCGTGATGGTGCAAATGACCATGTGTTGACATGCATCCGGTTTGGAAGAACATTTACAGTCCGAAGTGGTCTGACCAGTCTCATTCGATACCGCCATGGGTTGTAGTTATTAAGCCTTTTTGAAGCACAATGTAACAAACTATAGTCTGTCAAGACGGCAAGGTGCTAATGGTTAAATGGCATCGGTTTAATCAACACTACGGATAAAAAATAGGGAGAACAACTTAAACAATTAACATAAACTCATTCATTCATTCAATCAGTAGCATGTCCTTTGCAGAACCTCGCTTCCATAACAATCTTCTGGAAAACCTCTCGATTATAAGCAAGATGTCCGGCGTCCGATACACCCATCTGGAGATTATCCGCTACATCCTGCACCCATCTTCTCTTTGGCCTTCCTCTTCCTCTCTTCCTATGCATATACACCTCCATTATTGTTCTCTCCAAACTTTCGTGACGTTTCAAGTGACCAAAATATTTAAATTTTCTTTATTTTATCGTCTTTAATAGCAAACCTTCTTCAATACTAAGTTCTTGAAGTATGGATGCATTTGTTCTTTTCTTTACCCAAGATATTCTTAGAACTCAGTCTATAACATTTATATTCAAAGGCATTTGTGCGCTGTTCAGCTTGTTTAGTAAGTGTCCATGTCTCACAGGAGTATGTTGCAATGGGAAAGATGCATGCTCTTAAAAATCTAATTTTTGTAGTTCTCTCTGTCCCATTCCATAATTTTTTCAGTTGTTTTAGTATTTGAAGATAAATTGATAGTCATCATTTAATTTCTTGTATTGTGTCATCGTTGTTGGTAATCAATAACCCAAAATATTCAAAATTTGTCACCACATCCAATTTTTCCTCATTAACATATATTTCTTTCTCCATAGTAGTTTGTATGCATTATCTTCGTTTTTGCTACGTTAAGATATAAGTTGTGATTTTCACTATTCAATTGGGTTGAGGCTATTAGATTTCCTATACCAGTCTGTATTGTGGATAGCAATACTGTATCATCAGCATGCCGAATCTCTGGTATCGTCATGACCACCAATATTTATGGCATCATATACCTCCCTGTTTATATCATCTTTACATTTCTCATTATATTTTCGGCGTACAGGTTAAACAAATAGGGGGACAGTACACATCCCCGATGGACTCCTTGCTTGATGTCAAACCAATCTGATGTCTCACCATCTATTCTAACCGCTGCTTGTTGGTAACATAAACTACTAATATTAATTAATTGGTGCCTGCGCAGAATAGGGCTAAACTGGTATGGCAGAATCAGCAAGGTCGAACTCGTGGAGAAAACTAAAACAAAACACCAGTAACCAAGAGGAGAAGCAAAATCGCTGGCGATGGACAGGACATACATTGAGAAAATGTGATACAGATATTCCTAGTAAGTCATTCATCTGGAACCCAGAGTCGAACGAAATCGAATGAGTACTAAATACACACGAAGAAGTGGACTAGAATGCAGTAGGGGGACTGGACGGAGGTGCATGAAATACGAAAGATAGGAGGCTTGAAATGAGTTGGTTACTCCGAAAGGAAATAACTGGCAGTTGTAGTAGTAGTAGTAGTAGTAGTAGTAGTAGTAGTAGCAGCAGTAGTAGTAGCAGCAGTAGCTGTAGTAGCAGTATCAGCAGCAGCAGCAGCAGCAATAGTGGTAGTAGCAGCAGCAGCAGGGTAGGAGGAGGAGAAGAAGAGAAGAGGAAGAAGAAGAAGAAGAAGAAGAAGAAGAAGAAGAAGAAGAAGAAGAAGAAGAAGAAGAAGAAGAAGAAGAAGAAGAAGAAGAAGAAGAAGAAGAAGAAGAAGAAGAAGAAGAAGAAGAAGAAGAAGACAGGAGGAATGTCGACAATCCAGACTCCATGCGGCTGTCTCCACACCGTGTCAGACTGCTTCTTGAATACCGTCCTTCCTTGTTGGTAACATAACTACTAATATTAATTACATTGTAACTGTGTAACTGGTGCCTGCGCAGAATAGGGCTAAACTGGTATGGCAGAATCAGCAAGGTTTCTGAATGATTACCTTGATTAGCTGAGTTATTCTTCTGTCCTTTTCTTCAGACTTGATCATGGCTGGTTGTAGCTAAAGTTTTCTACTGGATATGGTAGCCATTCCTTCCTAAACCTTCCTTGGTCACTTCTCACCACATGCATGGTAGGTTACAGAGTTACTATCATGTGCTTTACTGACAGGCCTCGGCAAAACATGGACGACTGTAGATGGACATGCCCCAGTAAAGTAATCATAGTGCACACAGACTCCTGCTACCTTCATCTGCAGTTTATCTCCCCCGTCCACATAACTATTACAATGGAAATAATTCTTATTTATTCACGGAGTAATTGATGTTGCGCATTTATAATTTTAATATTATTTATTGTTGCGTAATATTAACTGTAAGCCGGCTTCGTGGCTTAGAGGTTATGACTTTTCTCCGTAATCTCGTATACTCTCGTCGGTAACGTGATGACGGTGAGAATTAGCAGTGGTTCGAATCGCATCGGTAACTTACGCGGTATGTGAGCCGGCCGCTCAGAAAGCAATGGCAAACTACTGAGCGTAATCTTGCCAAGAAATCAACATACAGCTGAAAGATGCTGGTGTTGACAGCGATGTCCTGTAAAGGATATGCAAAAAAAAATATTAACTGCATATGATGTGTGACAAGGAAATAGTGCATGAAATCGATAGGTAAGGAGGGTAGAATATTATACGGGCTTGCATGATTCATTCTGAACACTTTGTAAATAAAATGCATTCGTTCACTCACTCTTGTTCACCAATTTCTTCTGATTGTATTTCTGCTTCTTGTACCTGATCTCGAGCAGACATTGGCGATCATAAATCTTCACACTTCTCTATTATTTGCCAAGCTGTTCAAGCGTTCCACATACATCTTGATCTAGCTGTCTCTCTGCCTCTCTCGCCTGGTATTTTCGTATTGTACCTATTTTATTGATATGCTCCATACATTACATTTGCCTTGTCCTTGTGGTTTTGATGAGTAATCTAGTCACATCGGCAGCTGACAAAACCCAAGCTTGTTTTCTTAGACTACTATATTCTCAACATCCTTGTCTAACATCATATCCCACGATTCGTCCACCAGCTTCTCCATCACATGACTTCTTAATGTTGCATTTGCATCTCTACAGCAGAAGTCACATACACCTTTTAGTATGTAGTTGTTGTGTTTGTGATATTTCTCCTTTTCACAGCGTTAGTTATTATGGTAAAATACCCATGATTTAGTGAGAGTTTTCGTGTTTTCTGTGTCACATCTGACATCAGATGTCACTGTGTCGGCTCATACTTTTAAACAATAAACCTGTTTGATTGTTTACACCTTTACTATACTTGTGCAAAGAGCATATATGAATTTGTGCTTTCGTGCACACTAACATGCAACGGGTTTTGCTTAACGTTAATTGCAATCCTTTATTTACGCTCTCTTTCACCGCCTTGTCTAGAATGTTGAGACGACTATTTTCAGACTGCCATTAAAACTTGCCATCTTCCTATCTAAGATTGTGTCTAACATGTCCTCCGACTTGACCTGCCTTTCCATGTTTCTGAATGATTACTTGCTTGGCTTTCATCGCTGATACCCCTTGGCAAAAAGGCCAACCCACTTCCAGTTCTCCTGTCTTCTAATATGTCGACAGCTCTTCCCACGCCCTCCCTTACTGTTGGAATCTATAGTTACTTATGATATGTCGGCAGCTCCCCCCTCTCTCCACACGCCTTCCCTACAGTCGGAGTCTATAGTTACTTTTGATATGTCGGCACGGCAGCTTTCCATCACTCCTTCCCTACAGTTGGAGTCTATAGTTACTTTTGATATGTAGGCAGCTCCCCCCTTCCCCCACACGCCCTCCCTACTGTTGGAATCTATTGTTGCTTTTGATAAATCGGCAGTTTCCCCCCCCCCCCCCCCCCCCCCACACACACACACACACGGACTCCCAACTGTTGGAATCTATAGTTACTTTTGATACGTCGGCACTTCCCCATCACGCCTTCCCTACAGTTGGCGTCTACAGTTACTTTTGATATGTCCGCAACTCCCCATCACGCCTTCCCTACTGTTGGAGTCTATAGTTGCTTTACATAACCTACACTAGGATAAAACGGAGTCTAAGTAATAAATGCTGGACATAACGCAGTAACGGAGCAGCCATCTGGGTCACTAGGAGTTAACATAATATCTAAGTCTGATTAGTTTTGTTAACGCGTGTCTAGAACAGAAATAGGTTACACACACATTCTCCCTCCCCCTCAATAGAGTATTACGCACAAACCGCTTAGATGTGCAAGTTGCATGTCTCATATTCCCGTTTAGATGTGAAAGTAATATGCCAGATTCCGGTTTAGATGTGAAAGTAACATGTTACAGATGTCCCGTTTAGATGTGAAAGCAATATGTCACAGATTCCGGTTTAGATGTGAAAGTAATATGTCACAGATTCCGGTTTAGATGTGAAAGTAACATGTTACAAATTCCCGTTTAGATGTGAAAGTAATATATCACAGATTCCGGTTTAGATGTGAAAGTAATATGTTACAGATTCCGGTTTAGATGTGAAAGTAATATATCACAGATTCCGGTTTAGATGCGAAAGTAATATGTTACAGATTCCGGTTTAGATGTGAAAGTAATATGTCACAGATTCCCGTTTAGATGTGAAAGTAATATGTTACAGATTCCGGTTTAGATGTGAAAGTAATATGTCACAGATTCCGGTTTAGATGTGAAAGTAATATATCACAGATTCCGGTTTAGATGTGAAAGTAATATGTTACAGATGTCCCTTTTAGATGTGAAAGTAATATGTAATTGATTCCCGTTTGAGATTGAAAGTAACAGTGATGTTCCGACATGTCACACATTCTCGTAGTGGATTTGCAACTAATATTGTGCTGACTTGTCTCAGATTCCGTATACAGGTTTCCTACTCAACGAGATGGGACACGCTTGCTGGTATCTCCATATGTGTCAACTCCTAAACGTGTCAATGGATGTCCCACAGCCACCCTCAAAAGATGGAGGGCAAAACTGGCCTTACGCGTTAAAGAAAGGGGACACTAAAGCTGACGTGTCGTTTCTGTACATGGGCAAGAAATCACCAATTAAAGGTATGTCTTTGCTTGTAGAAGACTAGCTGTTTTCTGAAATAGGGAGGGAGATGATAACAATTAGGTTATGGCACGCAGGGGCAAGTGTATAAGAGAAAATCATAACGGCCAATGAACAGTTGAATCTGTCTGTATATCTGTCCGTCCGTCCGTCCGTCCGTCCGTCCGTCTGTGTGTCTGTCTGTTTGTGGGGCATTCGTGTTGTAATCACTATATATATATATATAAGGACCTCATCAAGTACTTTGCCAACTGGCGAGGACAATTACGCTGGTCTATCGCTTCCACTCTGCAGTATCCTGCATGGCATGGTGCGCTGTCATCCTTCTGTGGCGTGAAACAAGACCATCACACATCGGTTCTCGCTGTCTTCTGCTATTTCTCTTTCCACAAATCTTTTCAGCTGTCACATGTTCCAGTTCTTTTCGTCTCATAATATGGTCACAAAATGTCAACTGCCTCTTTATGGTGTTTATGATAAGTTGTTTTTGTGCCTTAATCTCTTTTAAATGTCGATGACTCATTTATTTAGCTTAGTCGCCGGATCAACATCACGGCACACGGGTGTAACCCATATGTGCTCCGTTCTACTCCTAACTCAAGCCTGAGTCCTGAGAATCTCAGCTTAGTGCACAAACCCCGTAGCACCGGCGAAGATCCTGGAATACGTTGGTTAGATTTTAAACTCGAAATTTTGCTTGGGCAGCGCCGTTAGGTTACTCTTTTTCGATTTCCAGCTGCCAAGGGATGTGTTTACGTGTGCAACAATACATACGTGCGTCCGATCTCACTACCCAGAGACCAGGGGAAATTTTGCTACTAGAAGTCCACGTGAAAAAAATCCCGGGCCTCATCGGGGCTTGAACTCGGGACCTCTAGCACTCGAGGCGGACACCATACCTCGAGACCACTTAGTCCCCGTTGGAGGCTGCTTCATTTTGGCTGTCCAAGGAATTTTCAGCATTCTTCTGTAAAACCACATATCTGTTTACTAATTTTGCAATATTAGTAACCAATTGTTAAATATGATTCGATGTAACGTTTAAGAAATCCTTTTCTAGTCTCCATAAACAATAATGTGTTGCTTAAGATGTTCTTCATTCTCTAAAATTCAGGTTATTCTTGCCAAATACTTTTCATAATCTCTGCCTTCATCTAACGCTATCCACTTGAACAGATACTTGAATTTCTAAACTTGCTCGAGACTTATGGTATTTACTCATGTATTCATATATTCCCAAATGTTGTTGTTTATTAAGCATACACGCTAGCTTATATTCTTTACTATTGTCGTACATTAACCATACATGTTCCAATACGAGTTAAAATCATTAAGTAGCAGGAATTGTGTTATTATGTGCTGAAAGAGTATGAACAATAGAAAATCTTATTTCAGGACACAAACTGGCTCTTAAACATAACCTCATGTAGGCGTCATGAGAATTGAGCCGTTTGCGCAATAGTGATTACAACATGAATGCTACTAACGACTTGCGCTATGGAAGAATAATGAAGCGTTATTCGTAAAATTTGTGTTAATGATTTTCCCTCGTATATTCCATTATTGTACCATATATTAACCATATATTGTCTGATATATTCCTTAATTTCATCAAATAGCAACCATACATGTTCTAATATATTCCATAATTTTGCCATGCATTAACGTTACATGTTCTCACATGATCATTTACTATGGCAGGATGTGGGATACCAGTACTGGGCAGGGTTCGCAGAATTGTTGGTGGAACCCAGGCAGCCAGGTGCTTGTTTCCATGGATGGTATACATATCACGTGACCCAGGCAAGGATGACCTCTGCGGTGGGACTCTGGTGTCGAACAGACACGTCATCACCGCTGCGCACTGCTATGAGTAAGATCCTTTAATATCCCGATTCACTGTTTTTAGTATTGTCATCATCATCATCATCATCATCATCATCATCATCATCATCATCATCATCATCATCATCATCATCATCATCATCATCATCATCATCATCATCATCATCATCATCATCATCATCATCATCATCATCATCAACTGAATATTAGTAAACAAGCTAACAATGCCATGAGACCTCGGAGATTTGGTTTCGCAGAAAATTGTTGAATATTTCTAGGGCAGTCAAAATGAGTAACCTAACTGTTGTGAAGGAGGCTAAGACACAATGGCAACTGATAACAAACATCATGAAGAGACAGTCGACATTCGTGGCCATATTCTGATAATGGAAAAAAAATGGGAATATGTTGTGACAACTTGACAGATTTATGAATTGAAAGTTAGAGGATTGCAGCGAGAGAAGATTTTATCAGCCCTTTGCTATGGCATGATAAGGTGTACGAAATGATACATGATATTGGAGATAATATGATGCGGAGAAACATGATCGTCCATACCAGCCGACAAGACACCTTATTATTATTATTATTATTATTATTATTATTATTATTATATGAAGGAACAACAAAGGAATTGCTAGAGGGCACACTGCTACGACAAACAGGAACAGTAGACCAAGGACAACGTTTATAAAACAGGCATGTACAGCTCTATCATTGCAGACATACAAGGAATTACAGAGAGCTACATTAGACAGATAACCAAAGAATGAAGTGATTAGGAAACCAGACGACCATAACTGTGACTTAAATATTAAACTATTATTATTATTATTATTATTATTATTATTATTATTATTATTATTATTATTATTATTATTATTATTATTATTATTATTATTATTATTATTATTATTATTCAAATCCTCCTGAGACGTGATGTAATCGTGACCACAAGGTGCCGGTTGTACCAAGCATAAATTTGCTATCAACATAATCTGAGCAACAAGTAGGCTGCAATGGCACTGACTACGTCAGCCATTAATTGCCTTTGGTCAGAAATGTCTGGTTCTAAAGACACATTTAATAATTATCATCACAGAGCCGGCATGGGTCTAAAGACACATGTAATAACCATCATCACGGTAATGTAATAAACAGCTATCCTCTTTTCACGTTACAACAGTATAATGGAGGCCAGTGTACTAATTTGGGGCATTCCTCGATGTATTTCTCGTTCACGATTACAATGTCCTATCAGTATTCCTGAAATCCGTATTTCCTTAATTTCATTCATAGCACACCTATGCAAAGCTGTTTACAAAACTATCCAGATGACTTTAGGGTGGTATGTTTCCTGAATGTGACGTATGCTTTTTGCCGTGTAAGCACATTGACTGTCCGCGTCTCGAAATGTCCTGAATCAAGCTTGATAACATGACAACAATCGTTTGGTTTCTATATATTGTCATCAAATGACAATTCAGGAACGCCACCAACGTGAAACTAACTATAGTTTATGTTAGACAAAATTTCTGTGTAATCCAGGCAGAATAAGACGAAGTTCTCAAACCAGAGATATTCAGATATGCAGGAAGCCAGATCCAAAAATGAACCTGGCAATGTATATAGTGTGGTGTTCAATGAATGACTGCACAGTAAATGATAACATAATGGATTCGATTCTGATATGGTGTATAGTCTGGTGTTCCATGGATGACTTCATAATAAAAACTAATATGACAAGACTCTGACAAGGTTTATAGTGTGGTGTTCCATGGATGACTTCACAGTAAAAGCTAACATATTAGACTTTACTCTGACAAGGTGTACAGTGTGGTGTTCCATGGATGATTGACTGCACAGTAAAAGCTATCATACTAGACATGACTTTGACAAGGTGTGTGATATGGTGTTCCATGGATGACTGACTGCACAGTAAAAGCTATCATACCAGACATGACTTTGACAAGGTGTGTGATATGGTGTTCCATGGATGACTGACTGCACAGTAAAAGCTATCATACCAGACATGACTTTGACAAGGTGTGTGATATGGTGTTCCATGGATGACTGACTGCACAGTAAAAGCTATCATACCAGACATGACTTTGACAAGGTGTGTGATATGGTGTTCCATGGATGACTGACTGCACAGTAAAAGCTATCATACTATTCATGACTTTGACAAGGTGTGTGATATGGTGTTCCATGGATGACTGACTGCACAGTAAAAGCTATCATACCAGACATGACTTTGACAAGGTGTGTGATATGGTGTTCCATGGATGACTGACTGCACAGTAAAAGCTATCATACCAGACATGACTTTGACAAGGTGTGTGATATGGTGTTCCATGGATGACTGACTGCACAGTAAAAGCTATCATACTATTCATGACTTTGACAAGGTGTGTGATATGGTGTTCCATGGATGACTGACTGCACAGTAAAAGCTATCATACTAGACATGACTTTGACAAGGTGTGTGATATGGTGCTCCATGGATGCATGAGTGCACAGTAAAAGCTAAATAGTGGACATGACTTTGACAAGGTGTACAGTGTGACTGAATGCACAGCAAATGCTAACATACTAGACTTGACTTTGACAAAGTGTATGATGTAGTGTTCTATGGGTGACTGCATATTAAAAGCTAACATACTGGACATCACTCAGACTGGGAAAAGTATCTTGAAATAACATAAGATGACAGCCTGTCATTTAAATGCCATGTCCAGCAAACCCAGGGAAATACAAATGTGGACTGGTAGCATTAACACATTGGTCGCCGCATAGCTGGGGTCGCGACGGGTGAGGCTAATCCTGGAGGTGCACAAGAGACCCTCCCTTGAGATAATGAGGGACAAGCTCGGTCTTTTTCCAGCAACGTTGAGGCCTGGGCGAGCCCAAGTGGAGTGTAACTGGTGTCAACAGCAGTCCTCTACACAGAAATACTGTACAGACGAAACTAAGGGAACAGGCCATTAGGCAAGTGATGTCGTTAATGGCACAGGCAAAGATTACGATTAGAGGGGTAACAACAGTAGAATATGCACGAAAGAGAGGGGAAGGAGGGAGAGAATTGATGCACAGTGGCAATAACGGCAACAACTACCATCAGATGATCATCACACTTGGCAGGGAGTGCAGAGTGGTGAGAGGGCAGGTCAGACCTGGAGATTGAACATGTCATAGATGATTCTCAAGCTGGGGTTGATGACGTTAAAACAGCAAGAGGTAACTTGATTCCATCTTCCCATTTCATACAAGCATATGTCTAAATGTGTTGTCCTGTGCTCTCACCGTATTCTATGTGGAGCAGAACTGTAAGTCACTTGCATACTTGATTATTTTGTTCAGCAATCTCGGAACAAACTGGCCCATTTTATATATTGGCGAGTACAACAGACAAGGTGGTAACCCAAAGACCCGATTTGTGGCGTCGTCATACAAGGTATCCATACACCCAAACTACAGCAGACTTACCTTCAGTAAGTAGATGTCCATACAGTTCTTAGTTGAAGATTAACCAGTAAATGCACTTAAATACCAGGTTCTATATTCACCGATTTTGTAAAATAAACTAATCAACACCATGCAGTTCCAACGCTGCAGAGAAAGTAGAATTTCCAGCAGTGTCTGTGTTGAGTCTATCTTGCAAAAAGTGACGTTAATCTTTAACACCCCTCACGTCCTATGTATTGAACTCCTACCTCTAGTATGGTTTTCCTTGAGCAGATTGTCATGTCTTTAGGTTGACCAATGTATGTGACTATCTTATGTTAATCTATTTAAACAACGCCTCTTTTATTGAATTGATCTATGACTTCATAATTGTATGTGTTTCCATCAAAGAAAGAGGTTCTACTCTTCTGATGCCCACATTTTAAAATTTATGTCTTATTTTCTATATCTTGGTGAACATGCAGCATTCCACCCTATACAGTGATGAATGCACATAACACGTGAGTCACTGTGCTCAAAATGGAGACACATAATAGTAACATTAGTAGTAGGAAAAGAGCAAATTGGGAATTATTCGGGACTGACCTAAGGATTGACCTTGACATCGATGGATTGACCCCAATCCATTTTGGTCTCGTAGTTGAGCGGGGGGGGGGGGGGGGGTGGTATGAAGGGGACGCTAACTAGGTAACATTCACATCTCGAGCGCTTTGGCACTTAACTACTTCCGGTTTTCGATGTTTAAAAAGTTAAACTTTAAGAACTAAAAGTTAAAGTATATAAGAGATAATTTTTTATACTTTTATTTTCATTTTTCAATTGGAAATAAAAGATAGCGGTTATTAGTAGTCTTTATTGGACGGGATTTAAGCACTATCATCATACGGTTTCAGATCGTTAAATGAAAACCTTAGAAAAAGTAAAGATGGCCGGTTTTATTAGTTGTAGTCTGGGAAATTGCCAGTTCTGAGGACACTGCTTTCTGAACTTAGCAGTCATCGTAAGATCACCATACAGTGGATACCATCCCACTGTGGAATCCCCGGAAACGACAGAGCTGATCGATTGGCTAAGGAAGGAGCACAAGAAGAACAACCAGATGTGCCTATTACATACCACCAAAAGAACAGAATGATCAAATCAGTCAGAAGGCCACCAAACCTTACTCAAGACGACTACCACGATATGGACAGACCAGAACAGGTCATTCTTCTGCGCCTCAGAACAGGACACAATAGATTACGCAACCACATGTATACAAAATTCAAGATTGGTGACTCAGCCATGTGCACATGTGGTTTGGCGTCGCAGACAGCAGAGCACATACTCCAGGATTGCCCAAACTACAACATATCCTAGGCGAACCTTCTGGCCTAGAGAGACAACAGTGGAAGATAAACTCTATGGACCGCTGAATGAACTAAAAAAGACTGTTAGATTCATACAAGAGACAACATTGCAGTTATAAACATATTTTAGGCGAACGAAAGAAGAAGAAGAAGATTAGTTGTAGTGGGTATGGCTTAGTGTCACTCGCTGTTAAGGGGTGGGTGAGTGGGTGGATTAGCTAGATAAGTCCTGCAGATCGTTGTTAAGGAGTTAGGGGGTTGCGGGTTACAGCTCTTCAAATGAAAACAGTATTAATAAGTAATAAAGTAAAGATGGTGGATAGTAGTGGATACAGTGGTCGGGATGTGCTTGCATATGCGTGTGAGCTGTTGTTTTGGGATTACAGTACTCTTCCTCCGGATGGGGGAGTGACTGTGGAGTGAATGTAAGACGGGATTTCGTTGTTAAGGAGGTGGACGAGTCAAGTCGGGGAGTGGCTGAGATTGGAGCCGGGGTGGCAAAGTGGCTAGCGAGGACGCCAGGTGTTAAACCGTATTTTTTGGGTTTGTAAGTTTTTGTTAAATTTACTTGGTTAATCCAGACGTGTGTAGTAGATAGCATAAGATTTTCAAAACAAATTAACACGTAGAATGATCTGTGCTAAACATAAAAAAATATATCAATGATGGTCAAGAATATTCGTGACGATTCTAGCCACCCACAAAAGTTATAATTTATGAGAAGACACATAAATAATATATATATATATATATATATATATATATAATATATATATATATATATATATATATATATATATATATAATATATATATATATATATATATATATATATATAATATATATATATATATATATATAATGCTACATCAGCAACATCAGTACAATTATCATTGTTCCTAATACAAATTAAATACATCGTATAAACAAAATGTGATGATTTATGTTGTAAATACACGCGTGGTTGTGTTTGTATCCAGGCTATGATATCGCCATCCTGACACTGAACATGCCTATAGGACTGGAGGCCTACGAGTGTCTGCGCCCTATATGTTTACCTGACGAACACCACGTCCTCCGTGTCGGCGACTCCTGTACCGTCTCCGGCTGGGGATCCACATCTAGATCAGCAGGTAGATAGAGCTTTCAATCTGCAGGCTGTGAGTATGTGTTCAGATCAACAAGGATGGGAGTATTTCACCACTGCAGTCTAAAGATATATGTTTGGAATAACATGTCTATTTAAAACAAAAAAAAACATGTATTTGGAGATTTAGTACCAGCACCCTGGGGGTATATGTTTAGGTCAACATGTATGTGGAGGTATAATATCTACAGACTGGCGTATATGTTTAGGTCAACATGTATGTGGAGGTTTAATATCTACAGACTGGCGTATATGTTTAGGTCAACATGTATGTGGAGGTTTAATATCTACAGACTGGCGTATATGTTGAGGTCAACATGTATGTGGAGGTTTAATATCTACAGACTGGCGTATATGTTGAGGTCAACATGTATGTGGAGGTTTAATATCTACAGACTGGCGTATATGTTGAGGTCAACATGTATGTGGAGGTTTAATATCTACAGACTGGCGTATATGTTAATGTCAACAGGTATGTGGAGGTTTAATATCTACAGACTGGCGTATATGTTTAGGTCAACATGTATGTGGTTTAATATCTACAGACTGGCGTATATGTTTAGTTCAACATGTATGTGGAGGTTTAATATCTACAGACTGGCGTATATGTTTAGGTCAACATATATATGGAAGTTTAATATCTACAGACTGGCATATATGTTTAGGTCAACATGTATGTGGAGGTTTAATATTTGCAGATTGGGGATACCAAGATACGTTTAGGTCAACAATTATGAGAAGGTTTAACATCTACAGGCTGGGGGAATATGTTTAGATCAATAAGTATGTGGAGATCTCACAACTGCAGCTTCTGGTCATATGTTGAGATCAGCAATTATTAGGCAGACACAGAGAAATATCAAAGCGCAAGACAAAAAAAAAAAAAAAAACCACTCCATGCATTTATAAATTACGCTTTCATGTCAGCAGTTACATGATAACCAGTAGATTCATTTCAGTGAAGAGCTCTAGCTCCTTTGTCCACCCTTCACACGAGCTCGACAGAAACAACATGCAATATATTCTCTTACATGTTGCACATTTCAGGGCGCACACAGGTTCAATGTCATTATGCCTTTGAATTGGCACTGTCCAATTTGACCAAAGAGCTGAATAGCTGATAGTACCTGTTAGTTTTGTCAACTCACACATTGAAGCGATGGTTGCTAAACTGCCTAGTTCATGAAAATAGGAGACCTGGGACGTGATTTGCGCTGGTTGTCAAGGTCTGGACTGGCAGAGTAACTATAGTATATCCAGAAATGAATGCCGTCATTCACGATCAATTATGTTGAAAACTGTCTGTTGCATCGTTATGCATTTTTTTCTGCCGTGTTATATTTACCCCCACAAAAGGAACACGTCTTTGATAGGTCCAAAAGCAACTTAATTCATCGAAAACGGCGACATTTCTTTGATTTTTTGGCGAAAATGTAGTGAATTCACGCTAACAAACTAGTCTTACAATAAAGCACGTCATTTCGGGTAACGACACAAGTACAAGGCATAGCAAGATTCGTATGGGAGTGGGTGTAATAAAAAAGTAGCTTAAAGGTCGACAGGGTCAACTGCATTGCACCGAGATTTTATCCCATGTGGATCAGTCTCTTTCCGCAGCGCGGAAAGCGTCGCACAGAGCACGAACACCGTAGCTCCAGTGACGACCCTCGGGAGTCTCCAAAACAATGCACTCGTGAAATAAAGGACGCGGCCCGAAATCGAACATACAACCTTCGGAGCCCGAGTCAGACGGCTTGACCACATCACTACGGAGACTCCCGAGAGGGGTGCAATGTGTAATGTTAGAAAATACAGAGAATTTACAGAGGCATGGGATAAATAATGTGTAAACTGACAGGAAATTAGAAGGAATATATTTCTTACCTTATTTTTCATTCACTTCTTGTTTCTTCAGCTGCTGGTTAATAATGTGTACACAAGTATTCATGTTACCAGGATGCATTTAGCTTTTTATATTGAGTTCGTGAAAGCTTCCAAATAGCGGTGCGTTATGTGCGTATGGAGTGACCAGAAATGATACCGCAATTTAGTAATCAGGTGTCCATTTTTAAGGATCTGTTCAGCTGTCTGTGCAGTTTGTTCACACGTACACATGGGTGACAGACCCGCTTTGAGTCTTAGTGAAAGATTGTCTACTCTGCTGTTTACCGTTCAGAGACGGAACATGATTTGCACTATGAAAATAATTGTCAGTGTCTCTGTAGTGGGCTTTCTTCTTAACGACCAAGATGTTGGTCCTCTTTTCATTGAAATGTATAGATTGATTCGCATGCACGTGTGTTGTCCCCTAAATTGACAACGTGTTTGCTCTCACGTTTCTTGTTATGCCACAATATGTCAGTTTCCGCTGCAATATTACTCTTCTGTTGGTATTCAATGCATTTAGTGTGTGTGTGTGTGTGTGTGTGTGTGTGTGTGTGTGTGTGTGTGTGTGTGTGTGTGTGTGTGTGTGTGTGTGTGTGTGTTTTCAATGCAAGTTGTTTGTCACCGCTGAGGGCTTGCGGAATTGAAAATTCATCACTGTGGAATACAAACTCTTGCCTTTGACATTGTGCTGATGCTGTAATGTTTAGGGCCTGCAATTCGTCTGAATAGTTGGAGCTAAATATCACAGTAAGTGTGTACGTATATTAAGGTCTGTGATATGCTCAGACCTTAATCTGTGTCGACGATTCCAGTAGGTTGATGATTGCTCTCGGTTGCATAAAATTCAATCCATCCTTTCTCTAATAGTCCTCTTCCTCTTTCAACACATGGTCCTCACATTTTTTCCAGTAACTTTTATCAATATTTAATTCTGGGTTAGTATTCTGGGTTAGTATTTTGACGTCAGACAATGTCACGAGATCGCCATGAGTTAACCAGATAATGATAATACAGAAAGTTTGCTTAGCGCATATTTTCTAGGCCACAACAGTTGTACAAAATACAGATAGAACCCGTCAGATCCTAGTTACAATCAGATATCAGACAATCCCAGGTCGGGAAAAAATAACAGCTGCAGATGTGTAGGGGAAGTGAGTGAGATGAATCTATACATCACTTTGACAGTTCATAAACAGGTCGGATTTAAGCGGAAGTGCCCAGCTCGAGAGAAAACAGTCCGTCTGTCATCTAGAGTTCCGGACATCAAGCGAAATGGCGGCTGGGGTTGTCACCACTCGACAGAAGATTGGCGGCTTGTTGTGGAAACCCGTTGTTGGGAGCATACAGGAACTCGCTAGCTTGTTGTGGGAGTCAAAACAAGTGATGACAACTCTGACATTGATTGAGCCAGGGAAGATAGATTCCTGACAAGGGATGATCAGCCCAAAATAACACCTGTGTGGACATAAAGAATAACGTCACGTGACCAATTTTAGGCGGTTGCCAAAAACCTGATTTGGGGACAATTAGTGTTGACCAAAATATGGATTAGGATTGACGTGTTTTGTGGGAGAGCTCTACAGTGTTAGATTAATTTAAAATTAACTAGCATGTGTCGTTATGGCAAAGTGTAGCAGCCATCCAGGAATGAGGCGGGTTTTGCATAAGGTAGTTAATATAGTCTATTTAGGCCTAATTAATATAGGCAGTAGTCTTGTTAAAACTAGAGTGTGATGATTAGCACTGTTAGTTGAAAACTAGTTAGAGTAGTGAAGTGATAATTGGCTCTGCTAGGGTGAATAGGATAGCGGGGTGATAATTGGAGAGATTTAAGATGGGTTGGGAGATGGGGAAAGTGCTCAATGGGGAGGGATCTTTCAGTGGGTTGCCCACTGAAGTTTGCGCTCTGTTATTGGTCTTTCCTTGTCATCGCCTGATTCGGACGTAGGTGAGGAGCTAATATGCTCTATGACAGAGTTCAGTTAGCTGTGAAATAACTGAGCAAGGCAATAGGCTTACACTCAGCCGGTAGGATCAGTGACTAGTACTATCACCAGATGTGTTGTTTCTCTCACAGGTTCCCTACCAGTTACGAGGACGTTCAACACTGGGTTTGATGAAGTGCAACTTCAATTAGACATAACACCAGTTGGACAATCAAATGTTTCTTACTAAAAAGGAATAACGTCCGAGAAGAAAGATGGTATTATGTGTACGCTGGACTCATAATCAGGAGGGTTCACCATAACATGGCTCAGAAGAGCCAACCAATATACCGATTCCTGTGTGTTAAGGTTCACCTAGGATGGGTGATGATTGTTGATATGTCACACATCATAAGAACATTGGTAACTAAACAAGAACATTAAAATATAATAGTCACATGGTGTGATATATTCTAGTGAAATAGTACAAAAGACATGATACCTTAAACTAGATAGACACTAGTTAGGATCAAGTATATTAACAATAACAGTGATACCTAAGTACACACAACAAAGGATTCGTACATTTTTTTAGGAACGATAGGAACTTATAATCGGTCCATGATCAGCTGTAATTTACAAACAGTATCTATTTCGGATGATCAGGAAGATGGATTACCAGGTAGCTACAGATGACAGTCGGTGTCCGGCAGGAGAGATACAGTACCGGGTGAGATGGACTTGTTCTGACTTAACGTGCTGTGGTGTGTCCTTGCAAGGATGAACTGACTATGTTATTATCTGAAGGTCCGATCCTACACACATTATAGAACACATCACACATTTTCTTCGCATACACTTCTCACGTACATTACACTTTTCTTTTAATAAATTAATCTTTAGTATTTTTAGAAGCAAGAGTTGTTGAATATGTTGCGTTGGGGAAGTATGAGAGGGGCATAGTACGACAGTGAGAGAGTGATAGGAAAAGGTGTCCATGGGCTGATGGAGTGTGTTGGACGGAAGCTGGTGGATTCTCCAGGATATTGATAGGGAAAAAAATTATAATGTGGGTGTTGACTCCCCTCACTCCCGGGACGACACATTAAAGGAAGACACGACAGACAATTTGAATGTAGTATTGGCAGCCGCCACCTTTAATTTTAGCCCACACAAGTTCTATAGGGTGTAAATGAGAATGATACGGTGGAAATCTCAAGCATATATGGCCATGCTCTTCTATCAACTTGTCGATTTGATATTTCTGGCTTTTTTACGCCTGGTTTACAAGGGATAACAATTGTAGCTTGAAATATGTTTCTGGAAATGTTATATTTTCCCTTCGGAGCCATATCTTTATTGCTTCCTTTGTGCTCGATGCCGTAGGTATTTTGTCTTCTTGGGCAACAATATTGTGATATGATGCATTGTCCATGATTAGACAAGACGGTCTACCAAGGGATGGAAGTACTGTATTCTCGAGCCAGGCTCTAAATACATGACCATTCATCTCATTTTGATAATCCCTATTGTCTGTATGCTTTGATACGAACACGAGTCCAGCATTCTGTAGTAAGCCATTATGAATACTACCAGCACAGGCTATGACCAAACGCTGTCCTTTACTTCTGGGCACATAACGCTTTATCTTTCCATCCACTGATTGCCATTCCTTTTCACTTGTGTGGTGCGCATTGATCCACGTCTCATCCAAATACACTGTGTCATAATTTTCTTTGCGCATTTCTCTTATTTCACGTAGGTATCTGCTTCTCATGGCTCCTAAATGCAGTTGCTCGCAAAGGATATTTCTACCTCCCTTGTACTTTCTAAAATTGAAGCCTGATGTCCTTATAATTTTCCACAAAGTTGTTTTGCATAGTTCTATGTTATTATTCTTTCTCAACCAAACCCTAAGTTTTCTTACAGTCACTGTTTCTTTGGCATCCATCATTTTTATAATAACTGGCCTTATGACATCCTTGTCAAAGTTGTCTACAATTGCCTTTATACCTACCGTTTGCTTATCGCGTGTTGGTTTTATTCCAGATTCTTGCACCTATCGACGAAATGACCGTTTACTCAAACCCAATGCATGCACTGTTCTTTTTCGGGATTTGTAACAGTATGAAACAGTTTCCTGCGATCAGCTTCTTGACAAAAATATGTGTACAACTTCATAGCGATGCTTTGAAGTGTACAAAATTTCACATTCAATCCCATTGAACAATATTCACACATTCAAATATTAGCTATTAATATTATATTAATGGTAATATTTATTGATATATTTATGTATATAATCACGTTTCATGAAAGAACCCACATTGACGACACCTCTGAACAATCCCATTTAACTGCGCGTAGTTGTTGCCAAAACGGAAACCACGAGACAATTTTTTTAAAAAAAAGCGCGGATGTGTCTTGGTGAAGGTGTAATACTTTTAAAATTATGGACTTAATCTCTGACCCGTAAATTATATACCGCATATAAACAAACATTGAAATCTGCTGTACAATCTCCAGAACAAAAATGCTTTTGTTAGGTGGACATAATGATAAGGTTATATGCTAAATCTCATAAGTTTCCCCTCAGTTGGTTACTGAGATATGGCATTTTATATTCGGGCAGAAAAAAGTAAACAGACTATAACAACCATTGTCTGGAATAAGCTAATGAAAGTAGTATATTAGAAGACAAACGGCGTTCATTGGTCATATAATAAAAAGGGTGGCTTTGGAAAATATGTCACTGGAAAGATCAGCGATAAAAGAGACAGGGGCAGACCGTGAGAAATGATGCGGGATGGACTGAGACGGCGGTAGGGAGAAACACCACCAGCAATGATGATCTGGAACACCAAGGGCCGAGATCTGTGGAGATGCATGAACGCCAATTCGTAGGGCACACGATGATGATGATGATGATGATGATGATGATGATGATGATGATGATGATGATGATGATGATGATAATGATGATGCCCTTATATAGCTGGTGGAACCAGTTAACACTAGAATGTTCCATTGCGCTATATTCTTGATCGGAAAATAAAAGAAATCGATACCAAATACTACTAATTTAGATAGTTCATTTAATTATTGCTGGTATTAAAGGCATGCTTACAATGCTGAGTCGACTGTTGTCTTCTCCGACTTGTGTGTACAGATGCGCCGGTTGTGTCCTCGCCATTTCTGATGAAAACACAGATACGCGTGATGAATGACTCGGCATGCAAGGACAAGTTTGGTAACCTGTTTAACGGTCACTCACAGATCTGTGCGGGTGACCTCACAGGAGCAACAGACTCTTGTGTGGTAAGTAGGCCGGTCATATCTTCAATACACGGGTTAGACTGAATGGACTGGGATATATTTCTCTGGAAACATTACACGGAATAATAAATATATTAATTTCATACACCAGTCATCATTAACTAATTAAAAATAATTATTTGTGAAATTATTACTAAGAAAACGAGATACATTTATCTGAATGGGTTATATTATTGCTATATTCCTCTACAAATGTTACACCAAAAAATAAGTCCCGAAGCAGAAATCTGCTGGGTATCTGGGATGTGCCATGTGTCTGGGATATGATAGGTGTCTGGGATGTGCTAGGTGTCTGGGATATGCTAGATGTCTGGGATGTGCTAAGTTTCTGGGATGTGCTAGGTGTCTGGGATGTGCTAGGTGTCTGGGATGTGCTACGTGTCTGGGATGTGCTAGATGTCTGGGATGTGCTAGGTTTCTGGGATGTGCTAGGTTTCTGGGATGTGCTAGGTGTCTGGGGTGTGCTAGGTGTCTGGGATGTGCTAGGTTTCTGGGATGTGCTAGGTATCTGGGATATGCTTGGTGTCTGGGATGTGCTAGGTGTCTGGGATGTGCTAGGTGTCTGGGGTGTGCTAGGTGTCTGGGATGTGCTAGGTTTCTGGGATGTGCTAGATGTCTGGGATGTGCTAGGTTTCTGGATGTGCTAGGTTTCTGGGATGTGCTAGGTGTCTGGGGTGTGCTAGGTGTCTGGGATGTGCTAGGTTTCTGGGATGTGCTAGGTATCTGGGATATGCTTGGTGTCTGGGATGTGCTAGGTGTCTGGGATGTGCTAGGTGTCTGGGGTGTGCTAGGTGTCTGGGCTGTGCTAGGTTTCTGGGATGTGCTAGGTATCTGGGATATGCTTGGTGTCTGGGATGTGCTAGGTGTCTGGGATGTGCTAGGTATCTGGGATATGCTTGGTGTCTGGGATGTGCTAGGTGTCTGGGATGTGCTAGGTGTCTAGGGTGTGCTAGGTGTCTGGGATGTGCTAGGTTTCTTGGATGTGCTAGGTATCTGGGATATGCTTGGTGTCTGGGATGTGCTAGGTTTCTGGGATGTGCTAGGTATCTGGGATATGCTTGGTGTCTGGGATGTGCTAGGTGTCTGGGATGTGCTAGGTGTCTGGGGTGTGCTAGGTGTCTGGGATGTGCTAGGTTTCTGGGATGTGCTAGGTATCTGGGATATGCTTGGTGTATGGGATGTGCTAGGTGTCTGGGATGTGCTATGTGACTGGGATATGCTTGGTATCTGAGATGTGCTAGGTGTCTGGGATGTGCTAGGTGTCTGGGGTGTGCTAGGTGTCTGGGATGTGCTAGGTTTCTGGGATATGCTTGGTGTCTGGGATGTGCTAGGTGTCTGGGATGTGCTAGGTATCTGGGATATGCTTGGTGTCTGGGATGTGCTAGGTGTCTGGGATGTGCTAGGTGTCTGGGATGTGCTAGGTGTCTGGGATGTGTTGGGTTTCTGGGATGTGTTAGGTGTCTGAGGTGTGCTAGGTGTCTGGGTTATGCTAGGTTTCTGGGATGTGCTAGGTGTCTGGGATATGCTAGGTGTTTGGGATGTGTTGTGTGTCTGGGATGTGCTAGGTTTCTGGGGTGTGCTAGGTGTCTGGGATGTGCTTGGTGTCTGGGATGTGCTAGGTGTCTGGGGTGTGCTAGGTGTCTGGGCTGTGCTAGGTTTCTGGGATGTGCTAGGTATCTGGGATATGCTTGGTGTCTGGGATGTGCTAGGTGTCTGGGATGTGCTAGGTATCTGGGATATGCTTGGTGTCTGGGATGTGCTAGGTGTCTGGGATGTGCTAGGTGTCTGGGGTGTGCTAGGTGTCTGGGATGTGCTAGGTTTCTGGGATGTGCTAGGTATCTGGGATATGCTTGGTGTCTGGGATGTGCTAGGTGTCTGGGATGTGCTAGGTATCTGGGATATGCTTGGTGTCTGGGATGTGCTAGGTGTCTGGGATGTGCTAGGTGTCTGGGATGTGCTAGGTGTCTGGGATGTGTTGGGTTTCTGGGTTGTGCTAGGTGTCTGGGGTGTGCTAGGTGTCTGGGTTATGCTAGGTGTCTGGGATGTGCTAGGTGTCTGGGATATGCTAAGTGTTTGGGATGTGTTGTGTGTCTGGGATGTGCTAGGTTTCTGGGGTGTGCTAGGTGTCTGGGATGTGCTAGGATCATCATATTTTACAGGTCTGAATGCACGGAGGAAACTGTAGCCTGTCTCTCTGTTACTTTAGTGGACGACAAACATAAGGGTCTAACCCTCCTTAGATGGCGATTATGACATTATCAGCGTGCTGTACTAGCGGCCACACTTACACACCTGCTACATTAAACCAAACAGAACATTAGTCCATCTTATGCCAAGTAAATTGCCAAACGTTGATTTGCTATCTTAAACAGTAAACACTTTGAAGTTGTAAAACAAAACTTGAGATTTATTGGTAACTCAATACGATGAGATTTGCAAAGAACAAAAGAAGTCTTCAAACCGAGGCATGCTATTTTTAATCCTTGCTAGAGTGTCTTCGAAAATCTGCTATAACTAGATATTTATAGTTGTTCGGCCATTGGCCTGTTGTCAAATGGTGCAATTCGTGTAGAGATCTTACTAGGCCAGGCAGATATAGCAGCAGCAATGTTCTCCTAGATTCTCAAAGTCAGTGTCTGAGTTCTCCACTGAGGTATTCATAATGTCTATGTAAATTTGTAATTCTTAGGATGATTATCATAAATTAAATACCGTATGCATTTACTTTCTTTTATTAATATGTTATTTATTTAGACCAAAGAATGGTATAGATTATAAGATAAAAATATATCACAATGAACAGAAAATTAAAAGCCATTATATAAATATATCAATTTATAAATCGCTGTCAAATCTGATTGCTAATCACAGCACTATTAAAGTAATACGGCCATCATCATCGTCATCATTATCGTCAGCATCACCATAATCACGTGCCATGCCAAATGACATAGTCGTGCATTTATCCACATATATCTCGGTCCTTGATGTTCTGCATCATTTCTATTGATGATATTCCTGGATGCCAAGCTGCCCTATCTGTTGTTATCTCCTGCAGTTCCCTCCATGTCTGCCTGTTTGATTCATCTCTGTCTGTCATTCTCTTGTCTCTGTGTTTTAGGTCTCCCGCTGTTTCGTTTGGCTGTTGGGATTAAGCAAGAGAATATCTGGTTATAATGTTCTCTGGCTTTCTCACTGTGTGTTGTGCTATCTAGCACCGGTCTTTTCCCCACCTCTAGGTTCACTGGCATTTCGTTAGTTCTCTCCATGAGCTCTATATTGATGATTCTGTCATATAATTGTATTCCCACTGGTATACGCAGGCATCAATTAACGAATGTGTGTTATTACTTATTCTAGTGTTTCTCCGTGTTTCTGACCCATACAGTATTGAGGTTAACACTGAGGTTAAACATTTTAAGTTTGGTGCTAAGTCCTAGTACTAAGAAAGCTCCTCTTGCCTTTTGTAAACTTATTTTACTATAATATCTCTGTCTGCTCCCTCAAAGCTTCCCAAATAAATGTATGATACCGCCTCTAGAAGTGAGGTTTCACCAAGGGAGATCGGGTTGCTTGGTTAAAACTTATCTTTCTCTTTCCTCTTTGAATGTTTAGACCTAATTATTGTAACCGCTCATCAAGTCTCATTAGTTTATCCTGCAACTGATTACGTCTGTGTGGCAGGATTTGTTAGAGTCTATTGTGTGCCATTTCTGATGGCAGTTTCTCTTATCATTACGTTGCAACGATACGTTATTTGTGTCTTTCCTATAGGTGTATATAATGTTCCACTTTCATCAGCCTGTACCAGACACTCCGTGTTAGTTACTCTGGCTGTCCAAGTTATTTTCAACAATTGTCTCAGAAACCACATGTATGCCACGTCTTCGCTGTTCCAGACACTCCTTGTTAGTTACTCTGGCAGTCCAAGTTATTTTCAACATGTGTCTCAGAAACCACATGTGTGCCACGTCTACGCTGTTCCAGACACTCCTTGTTAGTTACTCTGGCTGTCCAAGTTATTTTCAACATGTGTCTCAGAAACCACACGTATGCCACGCCTTCACTGTTCCTAATGTGCTCGTTTGCTTTCCAAGATGTAGGCCGCGCAGCAGAATAAGTTCTATATAACATGTCAGTGCTCTCTTTGTGGCATTTAGTGAGAGTGGGGTATTACATAACGTACTTCACATCTTCTGAATTGCCGGTTTTCCTTGATTTATTCTCCTCTTAAATCTCTGTCAAGCACCTTTATCTGATGCCATAACGTCCTCTGGATCTCATCTCAATTCATCGTGTTCCTCTTGTACCTTGCGGTGTTGAGGTGAAGTATAAACAGCTTTCGTTGACTTGGTTAAGCATGATTCCTTATATTATACTATACGCCTTGGTGTTTTCTATTTCTTTGATATTAAAATACAGTAGGCCTATACTATACTTTATGGTTTTTGTTTAGGGTGACTCTGGAGGGCCCATGATGTGCAGTATGAGGGACACAAGTGAAGCCACCTCTAGCAAGGCAGACATCCAGTTTCTCATGGGAGTCATCTCCTCAGGTGCCACCCCATGCGCCCAGACCGGGACTCCGGCATTATATACAGATATACAGAAAGTACGGCCCTGGATTAAGTCTGTGGTCAAGTTCTGAGTCAAGAAAAGCAGTGTGCTGAACGAGGCTGCATCTATGTTTGTCATGTATACAGTAATAAAATGGCATGCCACTTTATTCAACGAACACCTTGTGGTGTCTAGTTCGCTGCTAGCTGGATGCATTCACCGTGAAGTAATTTATAACACGTTGAACATTATCTACAATACAAAACTTTACCTTTCTTCTAGCCTGTTATATCAATGTAAGTATAATACGGGAGCCGCGACAGCGTCGTGGCTTGCACACTCTTCTGTCGGCCTGAGATTCATGTGGCCGAACCCCTATGGACGCTGAGATCATATTAAAATGACCCAGTCTAAAAAAAAGACCCACAGGACATTAAGACTTAACGACGACTGGCCTAATATGCAGCACATCATCCATGGAATGCCGATTTGACTATACCAGTGTGCGACAAGCACTAAATATCTGCTACGCCTCAAGGCATGGACAAGAACCTTTGCTGTAGTTACTGTTACAGGGTACACGTCACACTTGAACACACGACTGCTCTTCTTCTGTCATGTTGTAGTTACCGTTACAGTGTACACATCACACTTGAACACACGTCTTCTCTTCTTCTGTCATGTTGTAACTACTGTTACAGGGTACATATCACACTTGAACACACGTCTGCTCGTCTTCTGTCATGTTGTAACTACTGTTACAGGGTACACATCACTCTTGAACACACGTCTGCTCGTCTTCTGTCATGTTATAGTTACTGTTACAGGGTACACATCACACTTGAACACACGTCTGCTCGTCTTATGTCATGTTATAGTTACTGTTACAGGGTACACATCACACTTGAACACACGTCTTCTCTTCTTCTGTCATGTTGTAACTACTGTTACAGGGTACATATCACACTTGAACACACGTCTGCTCTTCTTCTGTCATGTTGTAACTACTGTTACAGGGTACACATCACACTTGAACACACGTCTGCTCTTCTTCTGTCATGTTGTAGAAAGCAAGTTACCTGATGGTGGTTGCTCATGGCACGTTTCTGAAGAGAAGTGCAATTATTCAGTCATGAAGCGAGAAACTAGTTAACGAGCGGCAATTTACAACAATCCTGCATTACATTAACTCCGTATATTTCAGTAACTGGGAGATGCCTTGAAGAGATTAGAAAAAGAATTGCCATTGCGAAGGTAGCCTTTTGCAAGATGAAAAACATACTGACCAATAAAAAGATATCAATTGAAGCGAGAAAAAGAGTGTTGAGGTGCTACATAAAACATGTACTTTTGTATGGATGTGAAGCGTGGACAACAAGCAGTCAAAGTGAAAAACAGCTGATGGCTGTGGAAATGTGATTTCTGAGGAAAATGCAAAGAATACCATGGACAGACAGAAAAACCAATGAACAAGCCCTTCAAGAAACAAATGAAGATCGTAAACTGATCAGAGACATTAGACGTAGACAGTCAAAATTTTTTGGGCATGTTATGAGAAGAAATGAATTGGAGAACTTGGTGACAGCTGGCATGATCGAAGGGAAGAGACCAAGGTGAAGACCGAGAAGTAAATACCTGGATGGCTTGGCCACATGGCATGGTCGAGACAGGAACACGGAGCTGATCCACGACTCTGGTGATCGAGTGAGATGGCAGAACATGACCGCCCACGCTTACCGGCATGGCACATGATGAATGGATGGATTTCTGTAACAACTGTAATTTTCCTGGCCACGTCAATTACCATCACATTCCCTGTCCTCAAAGAGACTGCCCACTAGGGGATCCCAGAACAAACTGCAATACATGTCTTCCCACCCACTCTCCAGCAACACTTCAATATCCTACTCTGACCCATTTCGTCTCAGCAGGTCATCAGAGTATGGGAAGTCTGACTTTATGAACAAGGCCCATGACATTCTGGACTTTTCCCGCCCGTGTCTAACTCTAGCATGAAAGAGAGAGAGAGAGAGAGAGAGAGAGAGAGAGAGAGAGAGAGAGAGAGAGAGAGAGAGAGAGAGAGAGAGAGAGAGACTTAAAGGAGAACTAAATCACCTGGACAGCGGTCTTCCTAACCAAATCTTATTTCACCGCAGATAAAATTAAACTTAGCCCAATCCTTCAGCCCCACAACTTAGCTGCCCTCAGAAGCCACCTCAACACTCTTGGCTCGGATCCTGTCGAGCAGCGGGTCTTCCATGAAATCCCTTGGAGACGTATATGCGCGTTGTGTTGTATATTTCGATAGTACGGTCGTTTGCCATTAATAAAACAATAAAGTAAGAAGTGCCTAGCAAATCACAAACAGCTTACATAAAGACGTTTATTGCAACGTCCTGTAAAAGGACATGCACACAACTCTGTGTGTGTGTACACACACACACACACACACACACACACACACAAGACACACACACACACACACACACATATATATATATATATATATATATATATATATATATATATATATATATATATATATATATATATATATATATTTGAGATATTTCTCTAACATGTTAGTGTGCCATACATCCGATATTGTGTTTGCTGCATGCATTACATTATATACCTGATGCTACTACTACAACAATGAAACATTATAATAGGTATGTAAACAAAATTGTAGCCATAACAGATAATAAACCCTCGAGATGCAAACATTGATTGGCACGATTTTTTTATTGTATTTGTAGACACTACTGCAGGGCTACCACGGTGTTTGTAGTTTATAAACACAGAAACAACTATGGGAAGGTATATTGCTATACATCTTGTATAAACGATTAGTTACATTCTACATCACCTGAGAAATACAATTTCTCCATCCTGCTACGATGTAATGGGGAAAAGAACATCTATTATAGCGTATTTCTAGATTCCGATAAGCAGGTATATGTTTTCTATGTACACAAGAAGTAGCGCATTAATAATGACGAACATTGCACAACATGGTAGATTCGCTCCATGTTTTTGATAATGTGTACAATGCTTGTCTAGAAATATAAACAGAAGCCCGTCATCCAAATCCGATATCGCCTTGCTGTGAAGGTTGTTGCTTGAATTAAATCCTTACCGTAGAATGTTATGTGAACGAGAATCTGACGGGAAGTCAAAGACAAATGAGGCCGATACGTCATCCGTGGTGCTGACACAAACCCAGGACAGGGTATTTGTGTTTGACACTTGTGAGACTCCAGGTGTAACACTGCTCACCTGGACATTGTTTGTGATGGAGCATTCCATTTCTTCCAGAGAACTGGCTTCTGTTTCAGGGGACAGTCTCAGTGAATCTATCCTGCAGATTGTGCCGTAGAGTGTCCTCGGCACAATTACTGCGGAAGTAGCTTGTATCCGTCCCAAGTGATTCTTGGAGCATTGTTGTTTTCATATCTTGAATATTGAATTTCTGTGCCAGCTTGTCGGGTTGGTGTGTACTGAAATTGCATGTTTGAAACTGTGATTCTTTTTTAAATTTGCTTCCTGTAGATTTTGTTCTAGAAATGTCAGGACGGTTAAAACTGTTGCACAGCGTGCAGTTTTCTCCAGGATGATCCCAACTGAGAAAGCAGGCACAATCGCTCTCCAAGTCACTGCATAGTCCGATCTTGTTGCGTTTATACACAGCGCTAGGCAAAATTGACAGGTCGAATATTGGATGTGAAACCATTCTGTCCAAGTCGCTGTCTGTATGTATATTTTGTTCCTCAACCAATATTGTCGGTTGTACAGGACTAGACATATTGTCTTTATCTGCAGCAACTTTGTTGGTCTTTGTTACATTTGGTGGTATTTTATTACTATCCCTAAACATGTCTGCTTTGTATCTATCAGAAATAGTACTGTCAACACCCAAAGATGCAATTCCCCCGTCACACCGGCCAGCATGGGCCTGTTGAGACATCTGGCACCCTAGCTGGATGTTGTCGCCGCGAATTGTTGTCTCTGGTTGTTGATTAGAGCTACAAGTGTGCAGTTTGGCAGGTTTCACTCTGTGTTTACTGGACACCCGTACTAGATGACCAGCAGGACGTTTAATGCCGGTCACAGTTCTCCCTTCAGTTCTACCTTCTCCTGTCGTCGCATATGTTCTTACTGGTTTGTTACCATAGAGATTGTGAGATATATCAACAGCTGCAACATACCGCCTTGTCTCTCCAGCTGTGCCAGGGAGGGTATCTATATTTGGCTGTTTCTCTGGTTCCTTAACTCTTATTGATTTCAACCTACCAACTGGTTTTTGTCCGGTGTTGTCTTTAGTAAATGTGTGGTTGCTGCAGTCTCTAGCAGGCTGATGGCAATTGTTGCTTAAGCAGTATCTACCAACCATTTGGGACGTTCCTGTTGCTCCAAGGTTACAAGTGGCTAGGTGGCAGTATTTTGTCGTCTTCCCAACACGATTCAGATTATTTTGTGAACATGTATATTGCTTCTTTATTGGTAGCCTTCTTTCTGATAAAAAAGGATTGTAGTTTGAACTAGACACGCGACTAGTCTGTGACGTGACGGTTCGATACCTGGGGTTCCAAACTCTGTCTTCACAGGGCACAGTAGCTTTCCTGTTCGTTACATGTCTGCTGTGATTTGCAAGGCGGTAATTTAGAGAGCTATTCGGGAAATTATTATCGGAGCTTCCCATGTGAGTTAAAATCTTGCTGAAACAGTTCACCAGCTGCTGGCGTGGTTTTGGATTTACTGAGACTTTTTTGTGGTTAATGGGAACTGGAATTCGTGACTTGAATGCGGGGTTTCTGTCAGGGGGTACCTTGTCATTCTGAGCTCTCAAAGAGTTATTCCTCGATGTAGCGCTGCCGTGTCTACCAGCTCCAGTTTGCAGGGTTTGATGTTTCATTGTGTTGCCATCTGAGGCGTTTGTCACTGACAGGGTTTTACATTTGATCTTATTGTTGTTCTTTGTGCGAGTGTCACTCCACTGCATGGTCTGGGTTATGAAACCTAAGTTATGATTCTCGTCGGCACTGCTTAGCCTGTTCTTTTCTGGGAGTATTAACGTATCCACGGGCGCAAGGTGATATAATTTGTCCCGTGACTGTAAGCATGTTTTCTGGCATTTCGTGGCTCTGAGCAATATCTTTGCTTCTGGTCTGTCCTCATTACGTGTCAACTTTAATGGTGGTTTCTTATATTCCCGGAGCACCCCACTGACTCCTGTCTCGTTGCCCAGTTCACATATGGGTATTTTGCCTGAGCCTATAGAACACACATTATCATTCTTATACATGTGTTCACTGTCTTCACGCACTCTGTCTATACTGCATTCAAGAATTCTACCAGCAGCCCAGGACAGAGAAACAGGGGATATATATGACTGAACACTCGCGATTATGTTTGACTTTCCAGGTGATACAATGTGTTTCAGCTGTTGTCGTGTGACCGGTGCACCGGTCTTTGAAATAGTCGATTTACACTTTAAACGGTTCCATTTTTTCTTCTTACTGTGTTTTAAGACATCGGTCAATTTAGGTCGCACTGTCATTTTCTGTGTACATTGCACGCTTTTCTCTTTCACATCAGGTCTTTTGTTTTTTGTGTTGATAGCATTCCACATGGAAGACTCCAGTTGTCTATGGGGAGACTCTGATTGATGATCTTTCACATCTGACTGTGAATATGGTCCTAGGATTTGGAGTGCTCGAATTAAGTCTTGAATTTCAAAACCTGAACATTGTTTTTTACTACAGCGTTTCTCAAGTCTAATGTGCGATGTGTGGTTTGGGTTATTATCTACCTTCAGTTGAAACATAAACCCCGAATCTTCGCTTTGAGGAGTGTGTTTTGACACTGGAGATTCCACCTTTCTCTTATTGTCAAGAAAGCCGGGATCTGGACCTAATTTTCCCTTAGACATGTCCACTATAGGCTGGACAATCTGACCAGCCGTTCTAGTAAGAGAGTCGCCTGACGCTTTATTCAGCTTTTCTTGACATGCCTTTGTATTAGCTGACGAGCCTTGGTACTTCTGCGATGTGTTTTTCTCACAAAAACCTAGAGAGATGTGGGAACATTTTCTGGTAGAATGCTGTTCCTTGTTGGAGCACTTCGTATGTTGTTCATTCAAGTGTGTGCTTGTCTGAGCGTCCTTGTCGACCATTTCGTCTCGCATATTACAAGACACCTGTTTGTCTGCGTTCATGCCCACTGATTTGTCTGCTGTATTCACAGCGCGACAAGCAACGTGCATTAACTCACTATTACGCTGTGACACCCAGTCCTGAGATTTGCAGCCTTGATGTACCAATGTATCCCCGACACATCCTGCCTCAGGGTCGAGACCAAGAGTGGCTTTGGTAGACAACGGTAGAGTATAGTGTGGTACACAGCAAGCGTGTTCAGCTGACCTTTTACTCTCTGGAGCATCCAGTATTCTATGTCGGCCACCGGCATCTCTCATCACCACCTGTCGTCTAGGCAACCGTGTGACACCCGTGCTGCCCTCTGATGGCAGTACCAGGGATGTGTTGGAGCTGTCTTGTGAGTGTAGACGGATACGTGTTGCTTGTTGAAGATGACTCACATGACGGGGACATTGACGGTACGGGCTTGCATGCGTAAAACATCTCCGAGATAGAAGACGACGACAAGGAAGGGGTAGTGGTGCTGGGATAATTACGACCATTCCTTTGTTGTTGTTGTTGTTGTTGTTGTGTTTTTGTTGTTTCACGTTTCTTGGTGTTTTATTAGGCCTTATTAATTTTCCCTCTATAGGGATCCTACTAGTATCTAATTCCGAGCAGACGAAAGCCTGGACATATTCCATTTTTTGGAATAATTTCCAGATACGATATTTGCTCGGAATCCAGTGTGATGGGTGATGGAGACCTCATCCCTCCAGCTTGCAGTCTGTTACAAGCAATCGCCATCTCTGTCGGTGTTTTGTTGTGAGTATTTGTTCTAAGAGGACGACCTCTCACATGTACCCTTTGACTTATATTGTTCAGTTTTGTCTCTGCAAATATCTTGGCGTCAGCAATTGACTGAGCCCTGAACAACTCAGTAGATGTGGTCATACCAGAACACAAATCTGAAGAATATTCTGTTCTATCTCCATTTTTTAGAAACTGGACATCATTGATTGAATAGTCATGCGTTCTTTCTAGGAATTCTCTACAGATTACTGTTTTTATGTCTGTATCGGTATTGCTCTTTTCTTCATTGTCAATTTCTTCAAGTGATTGTTTGAATCGTACACGGGCTTTGTGTTTTAAGGTTGAATCCAGTTGATAACACCTTCTTTTGCCGCCTGCTAACTGACGTCTTTGATCGGCTGGAAAGTTATTATTATTTAACAGATAACAGTTCAACCTTTTACCGTCACATGATTTACGTGTTGTCTCCCTAGGATTTTCACGTGACGAAGAATATTGTTTGATTGTTTTATATCTCCTTTTAGTCTTTCACGAGAAGACCAAACTGCATTCCTATCATATTCCACTGATGGTAATATACTGCCGCCATATTTAAATGCTGACATTAAACTGTCCCCTTTATACGGGCGCACTTTGACTGAACTATCTTCAGCATGTTGAGACTCTACGAGTAGGCTATTCCACTGCAATAACTCTCAGAGGAATGGCTATTTCCACCATATCTACACACTGAGGGTGGACTGCCGCTGCTAGACCAGACCGCTGACGGTGGTCTGTTGCTGCCATATAGGGGCACAGGACGTAGATCGGATGACGTTGTTTGACTGTGATACTGAAGGTGAGACTTCTCCGCTTGACCAGTCATCAGTCGCGAAGTCTCGGGTTTTCCCAGAATCACCATACATTTGTCCTCGAGTCTGTAACTGGCGCTGTAGTGTGTTTGCGTGGAAGCACTGCTCAAAATCTGAGCCAAATACACGCTGGCTGCTGACGCGCATCTTGTGGAGTTTGTGATGGCACTCTCACTACTGTTATATTTGCATTTCATTAATATGAAGGCATCGGAGATGGCATTGGCTTCACAAGGAATGGTAGAACAATTGCGATTAGTATATCCTGTAATCCCCAGAGGTGTCGTTTCCTGTTTACATCGGCTTGATGTATAACATACATTAGAACTACCTTTTGTAGCATATTCCAGGTCATTCTGTAGGTCTATCCTCTCGCGAGAAATGTCTCTGTTTTCAGTATTCTTGACAAATTTATTCGATTTACGTGGACTCACACTCCGATCTAGCTTATCTAACAGGGAGTGGCGCGCTGTGGTGGTGGATTTCTCATACCTGTTCGACTGTTTACGTGTTTTCAATCTAGGTTTGTGACAGGAACATTTCCGTGCTTCACGTATGCTTCGTTTATTGCCGGTTGCGTACCGTTTTATGACGGAATTAATAACCGGTTCTCTGTGTGAATTGTTCCTATGCGGTTTCTTCAAATCTATATACTGCTTATTCGAAGCTGGATACACGGAAGAAGCTATTGAATGCGTTGGCCTATTGCAACTTTCTGTATCAGGGTGTGCTATCTCACCAACGTGTGAACTCTGACTGTTGTAAGAGGTAATATTGTCACTTCCTTCATGAATACTTCTGTGTGTGCGGCACCTCCTTCCTGGCTTCAAGTGTTTCATGTCAGAAACGGCGTGTGCCAGATTGTCTAATGTGTCTATCTGTATCTCAGTGTTTGACATTTTATTCTGCCCGAGTGCCGTTCTTACTATTTTAGAAGCTTCAGATGTCTTGTAGTCACGTGGGCGTTTACTGTTAGAGATATAATGGTTTGTTCTGACTCCTTTCTTGTCAAAAATTGTCACCAATGGATTCGGACATTCGCCTGCTTTCTGTCTGCAAGTAATTTTGCGCGCATGCTTGGCTGATTCATCACTCGGTTTAGATGACCGACGGCTGCCAACACAACGCCTGCTCGCGGATGATGATCCGTATCTACGGCCTTCACCCTCATCAGGGCACTGTTCTAAAGGTTTTGAAATTACATCTTGCAGGCCAAACCTATTGTGAATGTGGTTGCTCGCATCTTTCTGGCGAATGTGATTGTGAATGTGATTGTTCCAGTCATTCACTTGAATGGTGCTGAGTTTAGTACCATGTGGAATGTCTACGTTCAATGTACAATTGCCTGAGGTTTCCATCTTTATCTTACCTTGTGAACTGGTCGTGGTATACTGCACACGTCTGTCGCCAGCGTTGTGTTTATTATTAGCTGCATTATTTCCCACACACGCTTTACTTTGTTGTATACGTTTGTTGTTGGTTGGGGCATTATTACAATAGTTATGTGAAGTGACACGAGATGAAATAGGTCCGTGGTCATATTCTGCGCGTTTATCCAGAAATATATTTGTGCTGTCACAATGTCGTTTAACTTTCTGACAAGTGTCTGAGTCATCAGCACGCATTACACCTGAGGCGGCTCGAGTCAAGTACGACGGATGATGACAGACTCCAGCCTCAGTTTTATCTCTAGTAGCTTGAACTGGTTTATACTTTTGCATATCTGTAATAGTTGTTTGAATAAGCTGTTTCAGCTCGTTCGAGCAAGCAAAAAGACTTCCACGAGGACAGTTTGATGTATGTGCTTCGTTTTCTTTACGTGGTCCCATATTAGAACAGTGATACCTAGTACAACATTTGGCTGCGGTAGATTGTTGCTGACTTCTACTCTTTGAGTCGATATTGCCAGTATCAGAAGGCGCTGTCTTTGTGTGCAAAATGAACGTTGGAACATCCTGCTTGGACGGGCGAGCAGCTGAGCATTGTCTGTACGTAATTCTGCGTTGTTTGTGAATGTCTGCATTGTTGTCTCTGTGAAAATAATCTTGTCTCTGATCGTTCTTCTTCTCTTCATATAAACATGGCATAAGAGCGTTTGTTGATTTCCCATACTGACTGACTGACTCTGGTCTACATTTATTCAACATCTCCATAGAGTATGACAGCAGAGTCACGTGATCATTTGTCTTCAGTTTCTTACGGGGAGTCTTGCAAGCGGGTCCAGTGTCATTACTCACAGAGGCAGAGGAAAATATCCAGGAGGTCAATATGTTGCGTTTGTTTGCATGGCAGACAGAAGTGCGTGTGGTGCGTTTCGGTACAGATGTGCACACAGAAGATAATAATGGACCAGGTGGTATTTTACATCTGCTTTCTACAGTCTTAGAGGTTGTCGGAAATGATGCAGGAACACGTCTTCCAAGACAAACTGTTGTGTCTGTCGATAGCGAAGCGAAGTTGCACCATAACTGTGGCTCGTCTGTGGAGTTGTAGCCTCTCTGTGGCTGGTCTGTGGATTTGTAGTATCTTTGTGACTGATCTGTGGAGTTGTAGCAGCTCTGTGCATAGTCTGTGGAGTTTTAGTATCTTTGTGACTGGTGTGTGGAGTTGTAGCAGCTCTGAGGCTGGTCTGTAGAGTTGTAGCAGCTCTGTGCATGGTCTGTGGAGTTGTCGCAGCTCTGTGCATAGTCTGTGGGGTTGTAGCATCTCTGTGGTTGGTCTGTGGCGTTGCATGATATCCATGGCTCGTCTGAGAAATTGCAGATTTTCTGTAGATCGTCTGTGAAGTTTCACAAAATACACCTCCACAGTCAACACATTGAGCTCCCTTGCTTCTAATGTCTGTTGTTGATATATTTGTACATGTATGTGAATGTTTCTTAGTGTCTGTTGTAAGAGTACTAACTCCGTATTTAGCTGTTGAAGATTGAGTTTCTGTTACTTTTGCTGGTACTTCAAGCGGTAGAATGCAACCCTTGAACACCAGAAACTGTCTTTGTGTGGATGTCACGTGCGAATTGTGTTTTTCGTTTTTATTGGAGGCGTATCTACAATTAGAAATTTTCATGCTTCCGTCGTTCAGCTTCTTGCACACAGACAGTGTCCCGTTGTCCACACGTTTCATTGTGCGTCTCATACTGTGTCTACTGTTTGGTACACTCTTGTCGTATGTCTTGCTGAATGTTCCATTCCCTGTCGAATAAGTGAGATTTTGCTAAAACTGTTATATTAATGTTTTATAAAACAAATATGGAATTGATAAACTTAGTGTGAGTGCCAAGAAAATTACAAATTTAGAACGGAACGATAATTAGCACATCGATACACATAAAATATACCAGCATGGGTGGAAAAGACACGTGATCAGTCTTCAGGAAATCCCTTTGCCGATGACAGGCTATAGAAGTCCAGCCTCGGCCGTCTCTCAACTTCTGCTAAACTGTGCCATAAAGTGAACAAAGCATATGCGTTTCGTATATTATATTCGACCAACAATAAACGATTACTCGAATACACTGAGACCTCAATAATTAGATGCCTGAAATCTGGGCTATGCAAACAGACATGCTTCATAGTGACTCTGCTATTACCAGGGGATAACACATATTCCACATTCAAACACTATCAGAAACTATGTGTGTTATGTAGTCCATCCAAAATATATTTCCTCTATCCACTTCATTTGATTTATAACTCTGCAGTATGCAACTGGCGAGATTCGGCGAAATATGTCAGTCAATAAATCGGGAAACCTATTGATTGTGGCCTTTTGTCTAAATTCAAATTGGGAATATGTGGTTTTGAAATGTTACAGTTGTTTTCAACAGAAACACAAAGGATGAAATCAGAAATATCGTAATAATAATGAGGAATTTAACGTTCGAATCTGCATAATAACGGATTTTCTTTTTAAATTGTCTATGCAGCTTAAAATGGATACAAGGAAGTGCATGGGGAATAAATGCCGCCTCAATGATACTAATCACACCACGCAATACCGAATGGTCTTTGAAATGCCCAAATGCACACGAAGGCGTGTAATAGGGTCCTTTCCTGTGCTAAATACATTACACTTATTGTGTTTTACTATTACATTGTTTTTCGAGCTTCAAAAATGACAAAAATACAGATTGCCTATTGATCATGTTTCATGTGATTGCAAAGTCCAGAGTACAGGTTTATCGATGGATTAATCTGTTATATAAAAACAAGTAGCCATCTCTTCCAAATCTGCATCACTCATATCTTTCATTTGGGCGTTACCTGAAACCGTCAGGTCCTGGAGCAGTGTCCTTTGCTGTTTCCAATATATCTTTTATATCGCTTCTCTCTAACAGCCTCGCTGCTATCTCTATTGTTGTGATCTGTCTGATAGAATCCTCTCTATGAAAGACTCTCATTTCTCCTTGTCCTTTGTCATGGGCATGACGTTATCCCTATATACTGTTGACATTATGGTAGGCTGGTCTTTTCTATGCAGTTGTCTGTGTAGTTTCCAGAATGTGCCCATGAACTATTGCCTCCCAGTTCACTAATGAAATCATGCCTTTAGCTGTTTTTTGGGCCTGTGATATACGGAACTTGAACTCCTCAACTTTATTCTTGTTCACCCTTAGACCATCTCCAGTTTCTCTTGTGTGTTTTGCAGTGTCTTTAATAATTTCTGTAATATTTTAGCTGCCGCTGTATTAGACTTCCATACAAGTTCAACTTCTGGGGTTTACGATGGTGCCTATACAAAACTAAGCCTGCTCGGTCTAATCCATGCTTTCTTTTGGATGCGTCCAATAAAGGTATTGATCTGTTCGTATTTTAAGGCACTGCTCTCGTAGCCTTTAATGTGCTCGATTTGGAAGTTAACACAGAGCTAGGCAGGTGGCCACTTCCATGATCCCCAAAACGGCCCATTTTGTTTCCGATACGGTAGGTAAGTGCCCCTTCAATAACACAATCAGGGTCCCCAGATCTCATTGTCACTCTAGTTGTCCTCCCATCGCTAAAACAGACCACCTCTGTCTCAACTATGGCATCTCACGGGCGTACCCCTGTAGGGTTTTCTTTGTTTAATCCCATTCTCTGCCCCGAGCGTTAAAATCATTACAGATAAGAAACCAGCTACCTGGGATTTCCTTGAGACAGTCCCAATGCTCCTTAGTGATAATAGAGTCCACTGTGGCATGTACATTTATAATATTCCAACTCAGGCCGTCAGTCTCCAACTGTATCCCGTGAACCTCTCTTGCCTTATCATTCCACTAGCTCATATCCAGCACCGCATGTCTCACTCCCTGCTTGACCAACAAACGTTGTCCGTGTCTTCCCTGACCACAAGTATTTATGTAGCAAACATATCCAGCACCGCATGTCTCACTCCCTGCTTGACCAACAAACGTTGTCCGTGTCTTCCCTGACCACAAGTATTTATGTAGCAAACATATCCAGCACCGCATGTCTCACTCCCTGCTTGACCAACAAACGTTGTCCGTGTCTTCCCTGACCACAAGTATTTATGTAGCAAACATATCCAGCACCGCATGTCTCACTCCCTGCTCGACCAACAAACGTTGTCCGTGTCTTCCCTGACCACAAGGGTTTATGTAGCAAACATATCCAGCACCGCATGTCTCACTCCTTGCTTGACCAACAAACGTTGTCCGTGTCTTCCCTGACCACAAGTATTTATGTAGCAAACATATCCAGCACCGCATGTCTCACTCCCTGCTTGACCAACAAACGTTGTCCGTGTCTTCCCTGACCACAAGTATTTATGTAGCAAACATATCCAGCACCGCATGTCTCACTCCCTGCTTGACCAACAAACGCTGTCCGTGTCTTCCCTGACCACAAGTATTTATGTAGCAAACATATCCAGCACCGCATGTCTCACTCCCTGCTTGACCAACAAACGTTGTCCGTGTCTTCCCTGACCACAAGTATTTATGTAGCAAACATATCCAGCACCGCATGTCTCACTCCCTGCTTGACCAACAAACGTTGTCCGTGTCTTCCCTGACCACAAGTATTTATGTAGCAAACATATCCAGCACCGCATGTCTCACTCCCTGCTTGACCAACAAACGCTGTCCGTGTCTTCCCTGACCACAAGTATTTATGTAGCAAACATATCCAGCACCGCATGTCTCACTCCCTGTTTGACCAACAAACGTTGTCCGTGTCTTCCCTGACCACAAGTATTTATGTAGCAAACATATCCAGGGTATTGATAGGTACTAATATTCACTTCCTGTAGCACGATGACACCGAAGTCGTAAATCAATTTCTCCAGTTCCGACCCTCTCTGTCTGGCACTACGGCAGTTCCAATACTCTATCCTTACATGTGTGAGTGCCACATGTTCCATTTTGCTTTTATCTCTTCTGGCCCCTGTTTCCTGTTTCTCTGCCTCCTTCTCTCACCATTCCCTCACTTTCTTCTCTTCACTCTTCGCTGTCTGCTGTAGTTGATCTCAAGCACAGAGCATGCACTCAGTAGTTCCGGCGATTCCATAAAAGTATTAAATGTGATGCAGGAAATAACCGGTTACCCTAGTATTGCCTGCCTGCCAGGGAAGAGGCCGGAACATCCGGATGTCTATATGCCCGGCGCTTCTCCCACACACCAGAAGTCCTAACTTAGTAACCACATACCCCATGGCCATACAGTTCTTTGGCACGTGGGTCCCCCTTGAACTTGGAAGTACGTAACGCTGATCGGGGGGTATATATGGGCACTCCACTTCGTCCAAGGGTGTCCCGTAGGTTAGCAGAGGTAAGGAGTCACTTTACTTCTCCATTGATATGAGATACTCCTACCCCGCCACCCATTAACAGAGAGAGAGAGAGAGAGAGAGAGAGAGAGAGAGAGAGAGAGAGAGAGAGAGAGAGAGAGAGAGAGAGAGAGAGAGAGAGTAAACTGAGATACCCAGGAATCATTTTCGACAGATGTCTGTCATTCAAGGATCAAGTGTTATGAGATCTAAGTAGGATCTTGGTGCATTGAAGATCACGGCAGCAATGGAAATGGAGTAAAGAATGTTGTTCATACTCTATCAACATCTGATTCTCTCAGTAACTGAGTATGGATTGGTACTGCTCACAGTGTCAAAGAGTCAGCTGACAAAGCTAGAGAGCATACAGAATGAAGCAATGCGGGTGTTACTGGGATGCACAAGGGACTCGTTGGCAGTGTATACGCGATACATCCCAGACTTAGCTGCGATTGCAGATAGGCTCAAGGTGCTGCGGGCTAAATCATATTTGCGAGTGGCTGCAGACACAGAATGCCCTCTGCGTGAAGCCCTGGACACAGATAAGGGCAACAGGCTAATAAGAAGAAAATCATGAATGGAATGGCTCAAGCAGAGGACACAAACAGAGAAGTGTGCATGCAAGAGATAATTGGAAGAGCAGAAGGTCAGAATGACGGAGGAAGTCATAGCTGTGCAGGGACATAATAACATTGGATCAGGAAAGCAGGGACTGGCCGGCAGCTGCACTGAATGGGTGATGCAATAATTGATTCCCGACAATTGGCGCCTTGGCGATGTAATCGTCTACACCTATTGCTCTGTAAAGAGAGATGAAAGAAGTGCACGGCGGTTTATGGCGAAGGTGGTGGTATGTGTTTGGTGCAGGGGAGCTTGGCATATGAAACCACAACATTTAGTCTGAGAATGGAGATGGAGGCATCACAGCGACGTTTCGTTGACTGGAGGAAAAAAACAAACAGCATTTCATGATTGTAAGGGACTCACAAAGTATGACGAGAAAGATGACGAGAGACATGCTTCTGACAGAGTGGCAGGCTTCAATTCAACAAACAAAAATAAAGAGCTCCTGTTGGATTTTCCTCCCAAGACATTCTAATGTGTTAGGGAAACGAGAAGGCAGACATAGTGGCTGAGTCTGCAGTGCTGGGTAGTATATTAGTTAGTGCATGATTAAGCAGAAGTGGTCGGGGCATTTTTGGATTGTGTGTATTCTGCGGAAGAACAGATATACCATTTCCTGAAGAGAATGGTGCCTCAAGGAGTGACGAGAGGAACTGACCGACTCTGAGGACTCCGAGTAAAGGTCAGATGGACACATAATCAGACTGCTACTTGTACCATTAGAGTTGGGACTTTTCGCTGGCTGTTGAAGATTAGAACAGAGCACGTATGGGGATGTCCCATGATGTCGGTTTTTTGCTAAACTCAACTGAATTTAATTTTTCACACACACACACACACACACACACACACACACACACACACACACACACATATATATATATATATATATATATATATATACACACATATATATATATATATATACACACACATATATACACACACACACACATATATATATATATATATATATATATATATATATATATATATATATGTATATATATATATATATATATATATATATATATATATATATATATATATATATATATAATTGGATCACAGGAAATAAAAATAATACTTGGAGATTTTAATGCAAAAGTAGGAAAGGGGAAATGGAGGATGTAGTGGGGAATTATGGTTTAGGTACAAGAAATGAAAGAGGGGAAAAGCTAATAGAATGGGCAAATATCAATGATATGATAATTGAAAACACGTGGTGTAAAAACAATGCCTGGCACCGACTGTAATAGTGATCATGTACCACTATGTGGACAAATAAAAGTAAGATTAAAGAGAGGGAAACATATGGTTAGGAACATGAAACTTAATAAAGAGGTTCTGAAAGTAGATAAAGAAATTCAAGAACAATACATATTGACTGTGAAAAATAGGTACAATGCAATATCTAAAATACAGAGTATAAATGAACAATGGGAAATGCTAAGGGACTCCATTCATCAAACTAGCAACGAAATATTACCGGAGAGAAGTCAAATAGCTAAGAAAAAATGGATGAATGAATAAATCTTAATGCTGCTGGACAAAAGAAAACAGAGTAAAAATGACAAACAAGAATATGCTAAGATAAATAAAGAAATAAAAGATAAATGTTGGAAGGCAAAAGAAAGTTGGTTAAATTAGCAGTGTAAAAAAATTGAATTAAATGCCATTAAAGATACAACAAATATGCACAGACAAATCAGTGAGCTCACGGGAAGAAAAATAAGAATAAATACAGGGTGTTTGAAATCAAAAACAGGAAAGATATTATTGGAGGAAGATGATATATTGAAGAGGTGGAATGAGTATATAAAAGAATTTTATGATGGGGAAAGGGAAGAATTAACAGAAGAAAGTAACTTAGAAGGTCCACCTATTCTAAAAGAAGAAGTCGCTGATGCTATGAAATATATGAAGAAAGGAAAAACAGCTGGACCAGATGAAATCACAATAGAAGAATTAGAAGTATTGGGAGAATTTGGAGTAGATATATTAACCAAAATGTTAAATGATATTTACAGCAGTGGATATTTACCCAGTGATATGCTGAAATCTGTATTTATAGCTGTACCAAAAAGACCAGGAGCAATTGAATGTGAAGATTTTCGCACAATTAACCTCATAAACCATATCACTAAACTTCTGCTCAGAATCATAATGAGAAGAACCAGAAAGAAAATAAAAATGGAAATTAGTGAAGAACAGTATGGATTTGTGGAAGGAAAGGGCACAAACAATGCAATGTATACATTACGGACACTAATAGAAAGGTCAATAGAGAAACAGAAAGACATATATTTGTGTTTCATAGATTATGCTAAGGCATTTGATAAAGTAAAACATGATGAGCTGATTAAAATGTTGGAAGATATCATCATTGATGGGAAAGATTTAAGAATAATAAAGAATATTTACTGGAACCAAGTAGCAGCAATTAAAATTGGAAATAAAGAGGGTAGTTACGAACACATAAAGCTAGGAGTACGACACGGATGTGTCTTGTCACCAGATCTCTTCTCCCTATATAGCGGGGTAATAATGAGAGAGATCAAAGAGATGCCAGGAATACTAGTTGGAGGTTATAATATAAATAATATACGCTATGCAGATGACACAGTATTGGTGGCAGATAAATCAACAGACCTACAACAATTGTTGGACACTGTAGTAACATAGAGTGCAAGGAAAGGACTCTCCTTGAATATCAAGAAAACTATAACAATGGTGATATCAAAGAACATTGTGACACCAAAATGTGACATAGAAATAGAAGGAAAAATTCTTATACAAGTGGATAATTTTAGATACCTAGGGACATTTATAACATTAGATGGAAGATGTACAACAGAGATTAAGAGCAGAATAGGGCAGGCAAAGGCCGCATTTCAGAAAATGAAGAGTATCTTGTGCAATAGGTCATTATCACTGAGTGTAAGAAAGAGAGTGCGGAAATGCTATGTAGAACCAGTTTTGCTGTATGGCAGTGAATCTTGGAATGTAAATGAACAAATTAAGAAGAAATTAGAAGCAACAGAGATGTGGTTCCTGAGACGAATGTTGAGAATTCCTTGGACTGCCAGAGTAACTAACGACAACTGCCTGAAACAGGCTAATGAAACTAGAACACTATATACAACAATAAGAAAGAGACAAACAGCTTTCTTTGGTCATGTAATGCGAAGAGAGGCATTGGAGAACATCGTGACAACTGGAAAGATCGAGGGGAAGAGAGGCAGAGGCAGACCAAGAGAAATGATGCTGGATGGATTGAGACTGTGGCACGGAGGAATATCAGCAGCAGAGTTGATCCAGAAAACCAGGGACCGAGATCTGTGGAGAGCCATGAACGCCTACGCCAGCCGGCACGGCACTTGATGATGATTATATACACACACACACACACACACACACACACACACACACACAGAGTGTTTGCAAAGTCTCACTACACTTTGTATGTAGAACAGAATCCACAGTCAATCGTGAAACAATATGCAGCAAATGGCTGTCGTCTGTTGGCGTAATTCTTTGCACTCATAAAGAGCATGGTGTTATCAACGCAAGAAAGAATTTTTTTTTGGTTGAACAAATGTTTTGAAATGACGGTAGATACACTTGTTCAAAGATTTATAGCAAGATTTCCCGATAAACAACCTCCTCATCGCATTACTGTTAGAAATGTGTTGAATAAATATCTTGCTAAAGGAAATTTGGGAGCTGCTCCGCGATCTGATAGGCCTGTTGTGTCTGAAGAAAAATATCTAGATATCTAAGACAGAGTCCTGAAAAGTCCAAGCAAATCCTTTAGGAAAATGTCACAACAAATGAACGTATTCGTGAGCACAGTGCACCTAATTCTTGAACAACGATTACATTTTCATCCATACAGGATTTTTGTTGTGTCTGAACTAAAAGAGTCTGGTAATCAATCCAGAGACATCTACTCCACGTGGTTTCAAGCACTTTTAGCTAAAGAAAACGAATCAATTCTTGATTTAACATCCTTCTGTCATGAATTCACTGGTAAAGTAACCCTCAGATGAAAAAAATGTACAGAAAACAGCGACAGGCTGGATTCGCCATTACAAGTTGCTTACTACAGTGTCGGCGAGATCAAGACAGTCGAAAGACCTTGAGAAGTCTCCGACATCAAAGAGGAAAATCGTCTTTGACAGTCTCCACAAGACGGAAAATTGTAGGCATAAGTTGAAAAAGGGGGAGGCACCTTGTGCATGGATTGTCCCGGGGGGGGGGGGGGGGGGGGGGGAGAGAGATAATCTACTCTTGTGACATTGATTAAACCCAAGGGAGAGAATTTATTCAGAAATGGATAATCTGCCCTTGAACCACTTTTGTTAACATCAAAAGAACGTCACGTGAACACTCAAGGCTGTTGGGTAAAAACATGCTTTGCTTACAAGTAGTGTAACTCTGAGGATTGACATGCACGGACGTGCTTGTCACTGCAGTGATGGATTAAAAAATATCTACCGTGTGCGGAAATTAATTAGATTTAATTGTACACGTACCTGTCATGGCAAAATGTAGATGTGATTTCGAAGACATTGCTGTGTTGCATAAGGTAAACATATGGTGTAATTAGGCCTAGTTGATTTAAGTAGTAGCCTCGGTAAAACTAGCTAGAGTAATGAAGTGATGATTGGTGCTGCTAGTTGAAAATAGAGTAGGGAAGTGAGAATTAGCTCTGCTAGTGAGAATTGTGTAGTGGGGTGATATTTGGGGAGATTGGGGAGGGTGTGCAATGATGGGATCTTCCAGTGAGGTCTGCTGGGGGTCTACACTTTGCATTTTGCTCTGTCCTGATCTTAACCCACCGCAGACCGGAGTGAAGAACGCCTATGCCCATGACAGCGTTGGTTCACTGTCATGTATCTGAGTGAGGATGTCAACCTACCCCCATCCAATGGAGGTTAGGGACAGGTGCTCTCACCAAGTGTATTGTTATCTTTTACAGGTTCCCTTAGGTCACTCAAGTCAATGAGAATGGAGACCTTAGTGCGGGCAGTTGGTCAGCAACTTTTGCACTTAGCCCATGATGAAAAGGGTTTAAAGGAACAATCATAAGAGTGATTATTAAACGTCACACGTTAACAGAATACAAGAAATTGTTTTCTTCGCATCATTTTGGAGAAAGACCAATCGTCAGATTAATGTTTCAAACATCACTTGGGAACAGAACAATAGAAAGTGATTTTTTTTTTCACCACATGGGAAAGTCCAGTGGGTATTATGTTTTCACACGACAGGTGAAAAAAACTAATAGATACGGTTATTCCACATCACATGGAAATAGAACAGTATAAACTGATTAGGAAGTTATTATAACAATGGTCTTGTGAACAGTAGACACTTGAGACAGGAAGTACATTTATTTCAAAGAACAGTATTTTCGTGCCCTCACTAGACAAGGATGTTATAAGTATAAGAACAATAGAGAGATATACTAACAGTGTGATCCAGACAGGATTTAGGGTCAGACTGTGACTAGATCTTTTGAGTGATCAAACAGCCACCGGTGGAAGTCGACATCTAGCAGGATGGATTCATGCCTTGGTGAGGTCATTGTGGACTGAATGAAGATGTGGTGTGATCCTTTCTGGGATGATCGGGCTGGGCTCTTCAGCTACTTGGTCTAAGTCTGCACCCACTAGAATATTCGACACACATTTCTACACATTACACACACACTTCTCACACCTATACTCTTGGTTTTAATAAATTATTTTTGTATTTATTTGCTAAAGCTAGAGTTGTGGAGTATGTTATGTTGGGGAGGAGTGAGAGGGGGCATGATCAAGGAGTGAGTGAGAGTAAGAAAGAGGTGTTTGCAGACCGACGGAGTTTTGTGGATGGAGTCTGGTGGTTTCTCTAGGACAACAATATTGGGGTAATAAAAATGTGGTGTTGATTCCCATCACTCCAAGGACGACACTAAAGTAAGTAAGAAAGACTTACGACACCTTCTCTGATCGTTTCATTTATCTGGATACGTTAATAGCCAATATAATCGTATTTGAAGCACTTTTAATCCCAATGAATTTTATGAAGAATCTCTCTCTCTACACCAGGGGTGGCCAACGCGAGGCCCGCGAGCCGCATGCGGCCCGCCGGGAGTCATGTTGCGGCCCGCGGAGCTAGATCAAATGAACATAAATGTTAACTTTATTGTACATATCACTAAACGAACATTACATCATGAGTCGTTGTGACATATTTCCAATATTGTTTGCCTATCAACGACACTTGGATTCCCTATTAAACTCTGTATTCAGAGGTTACAATATTAATTCGAGGAGAAGCCCAATTTTCTAACCATAACACATAAGCCGCCGGGGCGTTTGAAGTTGACAGGTGTTTGAAACTGCGTCCATACGACATATGAACACGTGCGACCGTCTGGTGGGTGACAAGAAGACGGGATATGGCAACACTACTTTCTCCAGCCCGACCCTGTCCGCGACACCATCCTCATCAAGCTGTGTCGCGTTCTGTGCCAAAAGTGTGTCCAGGATAGATAGGTACATTAAAATAAATCGAGTCGGTGGATTGAATTGAGAAGTTTTTAAGGGGTGAAATTGAGAACTGTAATGAGTCTGAGAAATGCTTTTCTAGCGACCAACTGCATTTTCCGTATTGGATACAGTGGGATTCTTTGGATTCCAGGATGGTGGACTGAACCTTGGCCGAACCAGAAGCATAATACAAATGCTCTAGTTCTCATTTGGAGTGGCTGATTCATCGGCACAGGATGACAAGGATTCATATTGATGTAAGAGCCGAGTTTCCTTAATATTATTTGCTCTCCAAGTTTAAGGCAACCTCAACATTATAGAACTCCATTAAATTGACTGATCAATGTATATAAGAGGATGGTCTGGCCAACACCAATGTATCTACTACTCAAGTAAATGCACTGGCTGAGTCCTACCTTCATGACTGTTGTTAAGGTCAGGAGAAGGGTTATGAACATTGTCAAAACCTGGCAGTTATCCAGATGGACATTTACAAAACTTGGTTTGTTTCCATCAGGACATTTTTAAAACCTGAACTTTATCCATGAGGACATTTTTATAATCTGAAAGGTATCATCGTGGATATTTTTCACCGCCTGAAACTTATTACCATAGATATCTGCCCGTCGTTTATCATTTATGAATAATTTCCATCCTTGATTAGTATCATTATGGATATTTAGAACTCTTGAAGTTTATCTGCCCTATGGATGTGTATAATTTATAACTTTTGAAGTTTATCAGTGGATATATATAACGTCTGAAATTTATCTGAACGATGGACATTTATAACTCCTGAAGTTTATCTGCCCTGTGGATATTTATAACTTCTGAGGAACTTTAGTATCAGGGATATTTCACCGCTTGAGGAATATTTGCCCTGGATACTCCCAATTCCGGAACATTTAGCCGAATGAATATGTGCACCTTGGGAACTTATGGCTAGTTCTACTCCAGTGACTTGAACATGAACACTCGTAAAGGGAATATTATGGACCATAGACTGTAGGAACCATAGTGTTTTAGTTTGTGAAAAGACTTTATGGTATTAGGTATGAACTCTGTGTTCCTGATATTTCTCTGAGTGAATGTTGTTGAAAGAAGAGATAATATTGGTTGGATATTGGCTGAGAACATCAGTGAGAAAGGTATGATTAATATAGAATATTAATATTATTTTGATGTGGGTTTTTATTATGTGAATATTCATTATGTGTATTTGAGGTATTACGTAACCATGGCGTCAACTAGTAAAGACGTTGGACCAAATAAGAGAAGAATCACAGAAGAATTAATAAGTTTTCAAGACAGGTGGACTATAACCTATTTTTTGTGTGGAAATTAAAACAAAGCCCATATGCTTGATATGCAACGAATCTGTTTCTGTCTTGAAATAGTATAACATCAAACGACACTACGAGACTAAACATGCAAATACGTTTTATAAGTACAAATGGCAAGACCAAGTAAATGACTCTTAAAATATTTCTGCACAACAAAGGATATTTACTAGAGCAGGTTCAGAGTCAACATGCAATGTAAAAGCTAGTTATGCAGTAGCAAGGATACTAGCAAAAAAAAAATCGAGGCCATATTCAAATGATGAAATGGTTAAGGAATGTTTGGAGAGCGTCGTTGAAATTCTGTGTCCAGAAAAGAAGAAGGATTTCTTAAAACATAAGTCTGTCTCGTCAGACTATTACTAGGCGTGTTGGCGACATTGGAAAACATAGAAGATAATTTGAAAATTCGAGCATCCAAGTTTATATTTTATGCTCTAGCAGTGGATAAGATACTGCCCAACTGGCAATTTTTATCAGGGGTGTTGATGTCCATTTTAAAAAGACAGAAGAATTAGCTGGCACTGTATCCACTTAAGGACACTACTAAGTCACTAGATTTGTTAGAAGCAGTTACATCAACATTGAATCGCTTTTCATTACAACTTAACAACTTATCGGGCTTAACAACGGATTGTGCTCCAGCAATGGTTGGGAAACACGTAGGTTTAGTAAAATTGATTGAAAATGAGGCCTCCAAAGTCGTCAAAATAGTGATCTTCATTAAGCCGAACGGGTTGAATCACCGTCAGTTGCAAGAATTTCTAAAGTCTTTGGACTCAGATTATAATGACGTTACATTTTATCAGAAGTAAAATGGCTGACCGATGCTAAAATTTTGAAAAGAGTGTTTGATTTGCAGCAAGAAATAAAACCATTCTCTGCAAGCAAGTAAAAAATGTATCCTAGAGTTTGAAGAAAAAGAGTGGGTTTGCGACTTTGCATTTCTGGTCGATATAACTAGCCACCTAAATGACGTTAATACTCGTCTACAAGAGAAAGATCAATTAATTAATAAGATTTATTTTTTTTTACCTTAAACTTGGCAAGCGTTTGACCACGATCTCATCTACTGGGAAGCGACGATGTGGTCGATGATGTAGCACGCTTGCTTGCTTACTTTAATAACAAAACAAAACCAAAAAAATAGGTACGTGGCCCGGCAGGAAATATTATTTCTGAAATTTCCAAAACCTATTATAATGAATACTTCATTGGTACTTTCCAGCTCCCGCAAATCAGCGTTAGACCATAGCAGTAACTATTGTAAGTAATTTAATCAATCTGTTAGCACATATTTTGATGACATTATGTGCTTCATTTTTCAAATTTGATTTTCATACAAAGTGCAGTGAGAGTTTACAAACACTAAAACCGACACACACGCACATAATCTTGCCATCATACCTGCCTGGTTCGACAGTTGAGAATAATGTGATTGCCTGGCCTGGGCAAGGCTCAGAACGCAGCTCAGTAAACTGTTGACGCAACCTTCTGATAAGCAGGCTATAGGTTGTTTATTGGAATCTGTTGCCCGGAGCAAGCGAGACAGTTTGCTTAAACAGAAGAGGAACATGTGTGTACTGTTGGCTAGAACAACCCATCATTATATATATATATATATATATATATATATATATATATATATATATATATATATATATATATATATATATATATATATATATGCTGAATAGTTCTGCTCAGTTAACACAAACATTTTTCGGCTATTTGGGATTCCTGGGCAAGATTATGTTCAGTAGTTTGCCATTGCTTTCTAAACAGCCGACACTCATACCATTGTATGGAAAACAACGCAAGGCGGTCTGCATCCAAATCTTCCGCAGCTGTGCTTTCGTAAGCCCTTGGTTATAGAGCCGCAGTGTTAGCATCGTGACCTTTGTTTATGTCAGGGTGCAGGGACGAATAGGGGACCAGTCTTTCCCTCCTGTAGCAAGCGATGAGCAGACATCGAACTCTCCCGCGCCCGTGCTGAGGCCATTGGCAGCGCAACCCCCTGACCGCTACACCAACGCGTCCATTCTGTTTAGTTGACAGATATCAGCTCTGTCAGTTCTCAAATAAAGACAGTCGGGTACTACTGCAAGACAGAACACTGTTGTTACAGTTGTTGTTTGTCCATCGTTGCTGAAGCAGATGTCGTCGTTGGTCAGTTCCAGAATGAGACAGGTGGTTGTTTAGATCCATGGTCTTAGTGGGGTCATAGATTGTCGATCAGACTGGCAAAGTTTGACCTGTGATTTCTTACAGCATCTCTGTTTGTAGCTTCTTTGATTCGGATTCGTAAATGCTCAAAAGTGGTCATGCCAGGAGAAGTCTGCCTATGCTAGGCAGGGAGATCAGCAACCATGTGCTTTCCTAAGTTCACAGTCAGTACTGCAGTTCTCTACTGCGGCGGTCCAGGCGTGCTCGCATCGTTTGTTGGACCCACCTCGAGAAACGCGACACGGAAGAATAACAAACTGAAGGAGATCCTGCAGTCACGGTGTTATCAGCAGAAGGTAACCAGGAGTCTCAATATCTTGATCAACAAGTCAACAGGCAAGACATTCTCTACTTCTTTTACTGCCTTCAGTTATCTCACTGGAACATCATACAGTGGGTGAGGTTGATCGCAAAGACTTCTGAAGAATCACCGATCCTACTACGTTAGCCAGGACCCTTAAGGGACCTGTTGCCCAGGACGCACGACTAGGACGTGTTAGTAGGTCTTGACCAGTATAGAACCTGGCCCTGGTGCCTTGGAAAAACCTCTGCGTCCCACATGCAGATGATATGATCGTCTCTTAGAAAAAATAAATACCACAAGTAAATTGGTAAATTCTTAAACAAATGAATAGATATAGCTATCTCGGACCAGTCATATCTGAGGGAAGGTGTCTTGTAGAAATTAGATCAACAATCGCTATGACAATACAGACAGCGTCGTGTCATGTTGGTGTTATGTCCAGCCAGCATCCTGTCATGTTGATGTCATGCACACATGGTCACTTATGTACACATGGTCACTTACAATGTGAGCACGGCAAATGTCAGGGAGGCAAACGCTGCTGCTGCTATAAACAGACTGCACGGACTTGACAGTGACGCCGGTGTGGTAGACAGATCAGGGTTCTCGCTGTCTTCTGTAAGGGGGAAAGTCATTCCTCAAATGCAACAGTTGTCATGAGATCTGGATGTGGGAGTTTCTTAACAATAATGATGGTCTATGTTTCTGAAACTAATCAAATGTAGTGATCACCCATGTTTATGAAATTAACCAAGTATGTATGTTCTCAACACGAACCTAGTATCTATGTTTCCGAAACTAACCGTCTGCAGTAACGGTCTATGTTTTTAAAACTAACTATAATGATTCCATTTTCTGAAAGTAACCATCTGTAATGAAGCTAATCTAATTTTGTGATGATCTGTTTCTGAAACTATCAGATTATAATGGTGGTCGCTCGTTCTGAAACTAACCAAAAGTGGTGACATTAATCAAGTGTATGGAGAATCTATGCTTCTGAATGTAACCAACTGTAGAGACAGTAATAATTTGTAGTGACATTAATCAACTCCAGGGTCATTAATTAATTCAATGACTGTCTCTTCCTGAAACTAAACATCTGTCTTGAAACTAATCAACTTTACTGACAGCCTATGTTTCTGAGACTATACAGTTGTGTTTATGGTAAATGTTTCTGAGACTATCCAATTTTAGTGATGATCTATGTTTCTGAAATTAACCATCTGTACAAAATTTAATCAACAGTTGTGATAGTATCAATCAATCAGGTGCCGTCTCCACAATAAAGGTTGGCTGTAATGGATCTCCAACAATGTCTGTCTCTCGCCCTGACTGTACATTCTGTCAGGCTGATGTTCGTCCATCTCTTCAGGTTATCTTCCTACTTGTATCGTTGCTACCTCTTGCTCGCTTTCCCTTAATCTTGCCATCCAGTATGGTTTTAAAAAGTGTATCATGTCTTTTAACGTGAACGAAATATTTAACTTGCCTCCTCTTTATTTCTTTCATCAACTCTCTCTGCATTCCCAGTTTCTTCTAGAACCTCTGCATTTGATTGGTTTTGTTTCCATGAAATACAACATATTCGTCTGTATATCCACATCCCCAGGGCCTCTATGCGACTTTCTAGTTGCTTGTTCAATGTCCAGGTTTCCGCGCCATACAGTAGCGTTAAATATACGTAGCACTTGACAGTTCTCATTTTTAATGCGTTGTTAAACTCTCTAGATATTAATACTGATGTCATGCCGTTGAAAGAATTTTTGGCCATTCCTATTCTCTTGTTTTATTTCTATTTCACTTCTGCCATCATCTGTTACTATATATCCAAGATAGGAACAACTTGTTACTTGTTCTAGTAGGAAAAACTTGTTATTTGTTCTAGTATCTGCCCGTTTACTGCGATGTTCCTTGATGACCTTTCCTTTTCACAGATAATTATCATAGTTTTTTTTGTTTTTTTTTATGTTAATATCTAAGCCACATTGTCAACTTTTCCTGTTTACTTGTTCCAATTGTTGTTGTGATGGTATGTTATTGTGAAATTAATCAACTGTAGCGACGGCCCATGTTACTGAAACTAAGCAAATGCAGTTATTATTTACATGAAATTAATCGATGTGATTCATAACCAATGTTTCTCAGACAATCCCATTGTAGTGATCGTTTGTGTTTCTGAAACTAATCACCTGTAGTGATGACCCACGTCTGTGAAATTAATCAGCTACAATGATGATCTATTTTAGTGACATTAATCAGCTGTAATGATCGTCTTTATAAGTGAAATTATTCAGCTGTACTGGTGTTCTGTATCTGTGAAATTATGCAGCTGTAGTGATGGTCTATATCTGTGAAACTACTTAGCTGTAGTGATGCTCTATATCTGTGAATGCAATCAGCTGTAGTGATGTTCTATATCTGTGAATGTAATCAGCTGTAGTGATATTCTACATTTATAAATCTAGTAAATCTAGTAATCTGGTAAATCTATTGCATTGATGGTCTATGGTTCTGAACAAGTCTATTGTATTGATGGTCGATGTTTCTGAAACAAGTCTATTGTATTGATGGTCGATGTTTCTGAAACAAGTCTATTGTATTGATGGTCTGTGTTTCTGAAACAAGTCTATTGTACTGATGGTCGATGTTTCTGAAACAAGTCTATTCGTACTGATGGTCTATGTTTCTGAAACAAGTCTATCGTATTGATGGTCTGTGTGTCTGAAACAAGTCTATCGTATTGATGGTCTGTGTGTCTGAAACAAGTCTATTGTATTGATGGTCTGTGTGTCTGAAACAAGTCTATTGTATTGATGGTCTATGTTTCTGAAACAAGTCTATTGTACTGATGGTCTATGTTTCTGAAACAAGTCTATTGTATTGATGGTCTATGTTTCTGAAACAAGTCTATCGTATTGATGGTCGATGTTTCTGAAACAAGTCTATTGTATTGATGGTCGATGTTTCTGAAACAAGTCTATTGTATTGATGGTCGATGTTTCTGAAACAAGTCTATTGTATTGATGGTCGATGTTTCTGAAACAAGTCTATCGTATTGATGGTCGATGTTTCTGAAACAAGTCTATTGTATTGATGGTCTGTGTGTCTGAAACAAGTCTATTGTATTGATGGTCTGTGTGTCTGAAACAAGTCTATTGTATTGATGGTCGATGTTTCTGAAACAAGTCTATTGTATTGATGGTCTGTGTGTCTGAAACAAGTTTATCGTATTGATGGTCGATGTTTCTGAAACAAGTCTATTGTATTGATGGTCGATGTGTCTGAAACAAGTCTATTGTATTGATGGTCTGATGTTTCTGAAACAAGTCTATCGTATTGATGGTCGATGTTTCTGAAACAAGTCTATTGTATTGATGGTCTGATGTGTCTGAAACAATGTCTATTGTATTGATGGTCTGTGTGTCTGAAACAAGTCTATCGTATTGATGGTCGATGTTTCTGAAACAAGTCTATTGTATTGATGGTCTGTGTGTCTGAAACAAGTCTATTGTATTGATGGTCTGTGTGTCTGAAACAAGTCTATCGTATTGATGGTCGATGTTTCTGAAACACGTCTATTGTATTGATGGTCTGTGTGTCTGAAACAAGTCTATTGTACTGATGGTCTGTGTTTTTGAAAGTAACCTACTGAGTGATGACCATATTCTTGGAAGATTCTACCCGCGTAATTATGACGTAAATTATCATGTTAATGGTGACATTCAATGCAATGATTTATCTTTATATTTTCCTATTCATCTTCTAAGGACAATTATCGCTCTATAACCATTAACGTCCAATGCCATGTGTGGGTGTATGAATCCAGATCTATTATTGACAATTGCCCGTCATTTACGTTCAATCTACAGATGCATCAAACTAGGCCATCCTGATGTAATGACAGTTCAAACATTAAAGTTATAGATATATAGTAAGTAACAGAATGTGATTATGCAGGATATCACTGCTTTATAACAGGCTTTTACTTTCTGGAGGTAATCTCTCTGATATGTATCTACATCTCGTGAGTCGAACCTGCCATGGGAACCCATGGAAGGTTTAGAATAATGATTGAAACACATCCTACAGACAGCTTGTTGAAACCTGGATACCAATAGATAGAATGAACACAATTAAGCCGACACGGGCTTGTTGAAAACTTTACATCAATACATAACATGAAACGAAAGTCTGTGATCCAGTGTGCACGTCAAATCAAAGATGGATACCGTCTTCCGGAAAGTAGAAACGGGATTCAAATGGTGAGCCAGATTGATTGATAGATGGAACAATTAAAAGTGGAGGCCCATTGAAATTCGTGGGCATTTGAAAAAGTAAATCATTGACTCCTAAAATGAAGAGAGGGTAGAATTATTTTCATGCAGATTTGATATTAAAGCAGATTGCGGAGTTATGGTTCATTACACTAACTGCCAGAAGCACGTGGAGATGTGGGATCTAATCATGAAGCTGAAATCCCTGCACGGGAGAGGTAATGGTCCCATGTGGGGACTATTTTGTGGCCTTTTCTTGACGGGCTCAAATGTGATATTCTTGCAGTGGATACCCCAGTAAATACACCAGCTAAAGACACAACAGAGTGCACTACATATCCACTTTCTGAAGGTTGAGAGCACAATTTGAATAAGAAAGTTGCCTGTAAGACACTATTAAACACACATAACACAATCAATTGCCAAAAATAATAAGGGTCACTACATAGACCAATTTAACCATATGGGTTGAGCAGGATATTACTGGTCTAAATACAACATATATACACACATAACACACACAGAGAGAGAGAGAGAGAGAGAGAGAGAGAGAGAGAGAGAGAGAGAGAGAGAGAGAGAGAGAGAGAGAGAGAGAGAGAGAAGAGAAAGTAGCAAAGAAAAAGGAAAGAGACCTATTCCTCTACTTCTTGAATTCCTTCTTCTTATATTTTGTTTTCTTCTTCTTCCACATTCAAACGTCAACATGACCATACCCAAAGAAAGGACAGAGTCAGAACCAAGAATTTTAGCAACAGAAGAGCTAATTAAGTGAAATACCAGTAAATTTAAATACAAGCTGATGGACTACTGTGGATATCGGCAAAAAGGTACACAAAGATATGTCCCTCTCGGACTCCCAGATTTCACATTACCCACTTGACAACACAGAACACTGATGCGATGTTCTGACTCGGGCACAAGATATCAGATACACCAAAGTCAGTTAAACGGAAAGCTTGACGTCGATCAAAGCAACAGTACGAGGCAACCATGACATCGTCATATGGAACTGGGCGAATGGAAGAGCGTCCACTCTCTGCTGGATCTGCTGAGTTGAGTTGAGTCACGAACCGACATCATAGCACTTAGGACATTCCCATACGTAGCTCCGTTCTCATCTGAAACAGCCAGCGAAAAGTCCCAACATCAGTCAGTAGAAGCCTGACCATGTGTACGTCTGGCTCCTCCTCGGAGCCCCGATTATATGCCAGACCCATAGGCCTCTCCGCTCAGTACCACTTTCTCCAAGTAGCTATGATCCACCCGCTCCCCCGCATCATACACACGACACAAAGGGCTCTAACACATGTGCCCCACCATACACACGACACCAAAGCACCCCGACCACATGTGCCCCACCATACACACGACACCAAAGCACCCCGACCACATGTGCCCCACCAATACACACGGCACCAAAGAGAACCGACCACATGTGCCCCACCATACACACGACACCAAAGCACCCCGACCACATGTGCCCTACCAATGCACACGACACCAACGGGAACCGACCACATGTGCCCCACCATACACACGACACCAAAGCACCCCGACCACATGTGCCCCACCATACACACGACACCAAAGGGAACCGACCACATGTGCCCCACCATGCACACGACACCAAAGGGAACCGACCACATGTGCCCCACTATACACACGACACCAAAGGGAACCGACCATATGTGCCCCACCATACACACGACACCAAAGCACCCCGACCACGTGTGCCCCACCATACACACGACAGCAAAGCACCCCGACCACATGTGCCTCACCATACACACGACACCAAAGGGCACCGACCACATGTGCCCCACCATACACACGACACCAAAGGGAACCGACCACATGTGCCCCACCATACACACGACACCAAAGGGAACCGACCACATGTGCCCCACCATACACACGACACCAAAGCACCCCGACCACATGTGTCCCCACCACACACACGACACCAAAGGGCACCGATCACCTGTGCCCCACCATACACACGACACCAAAGGGAACCGACCACATGTGCCCCACCATACACACGACACCAAAGGGAACCGACCACATGTGCCTTACCAATACACACGACACCAAAGGGCACCGATCACATGTGTCCCACCATACACAACACCAAAGGGCACCGACCACATGTGCCCCACCATACACATAACACCAAAGGTTACCGACCACATTGTCCCACCTTGCACCAACACCTCAACAAGTGGTGCATACCCAGCTTTACACCAAGTCCATCCATCCTTCACGTGCCATGCCGATAAGTGTGGGTGGTCATGATTCGCCATTTCACTCAGTCACCAGAGTTGTGGATCAGCTCAGTGTTCTTGTCTTGACCATGCCATGTGGCCAATCAATCCAGGTATTTACTTCTCTGTCTTCCCCTTGTTCTCTTCCCCTCGATCTTGCCAGTTGTATCGAAGTTATCCAATTTATTTATTCTCATAACATGCTCAACAAACTTTAACTATCTACGTCTAATTTCTCTAATCACAGTTTACGATTTACACCAACTACGGCACTCTATGATACTATAAACGTTTCTTTTTTAAAATTTATCTCAGTTTTCTTCACAACATAATGTAAGTTTTTACAGGAGATAAGCTTACCTAGATCTGCCATCGTAGGTTAATAAAAAGTGTAGTTAGAACTTCAATTAATTCAATCCCCCATGTTTAATGTTTGTGCCGAATGCGTTCACAAACAATGCAGCATGATGCGTGTTTGTGTTTTCCCACCGGATCTCTTCGCTCTCTAGCCATCATTATTCTCACCATAATCAAGTACCTTGCAAATGTGCGCAGGCGTTCGTGTACCACCATAGATCTCGGTGCCTGGTGTTCTGGAACAATCCTGTGAACAATATTCATCCACCTCACCGTATCACTCCGTCCAGCATCACTACTCTCGGTCTGCCTTTGCCTCTTCTAATTTAGAACACCAAGGACAGAGAGACATTAACGCCTACTCCATTTGACAAAGTACAGAATGATGGTGATGTAATACGTTCTAGAATGATGGTGATGTGATAGCGTTCTGACAGAAATGGTGGTATCAACAATGATGCGCATTCTGTACTCAACGCGTGGAGAAGTAAAATGTATACAGCACACTCAATCAGCCCAGCGTAATGTGTGTGAACAATACATTCATAGCTATTAATCACCACCCATAGCGAGGAAGGGACAGAATTAGAGATCCCTGGACATGTTAGAGAACATAACATCTATCAGTTACCGATACAGCGGGATTTGAACCTGTCACCTCTAGCTGACGACACCGTCGTTCTGAAGTACTCTGACGCACAAACAATTAAAAACTGTGAAAGGTTGTCATCACTAAGCAGGTCTATCATAAATCAGAACCTACAACTATGAAATATAAACATAGTTCGAAACCAGACATTTTATAACGTACTAAGTTTAACTTGATGCATATTGTCTAGTATCCTCTGATCTTATGTGTTTTCTTCCCTTATTATGAGTGCCGATCAATGTCTATGAATTCATTCATTCATTCATTCATTCATTCATTCATTCATTCATTCAGTAGCATGTCCTTTGCAGAACCTCTCTCCCATAACAACCTTCCTCTTCCTCTCCTCCCGTGTATTTACCCCTCCATTATTGTTCTCTCAACATTTTCATGATGTTTCAAGTGACCAATATATTTCAATTTTCTTCAATATTCACCTCTTGTCGTATGGATGCATTTGTTCTTTTCTGTAGCCAAGATATTCTTAGAACCCGTCTAAAACAATTATTTTCAAAGGCATTTATGCGCTGTTCAGCTTGTTTAATAAGTGTCCAGGTCTCACAGGCGTATGTTGTAATGGGAAAGATGCATGCTCATATAATGAAAACATCTAATGTTTGTAGTTCTATATATCCCCCCTCCACAATTTATTCAGTTGTTTTAGTCTTTGAAGAGCAATAGATATTCGTCTTTTAATGTCTGACATTGTTTCACCGTTATTGGTAATAAATAACCTAAGATATTCTATTTTTCCACCACCTCCAATTTGTCCTCATTAACATACATTTCTTTCCCAATATTAGTTTTATCTGTATGCATTATCTTAATTTTTGCTATGTTAGCATATAAATTGTGATTTTCACTATTCTTTTGGATTAAGGTTATAAGTTTTTCTATACCATTCTGTGATGTGGATAGTAATGTTGTATCATCAGCGTATCGAATCTCTGTTATTTTATGAGCACCGATATTTAGGGCATTATATTACTCCCTGGTTATATCATCTCTGACATTTCTCATTATATTTTAGGCGTACAGGTTAAACAAAACAGAGGACAGCACAGAGCCCTGACGGACTATTTGCTTTATGTCAAGCCAATCTGATGTCTCACCATCTATTCTAACAGCTGCTTGTGGGTCTAGATGTGATGGAAAGCCCATTTTCCTCATGATTTGCCAAAGTTTCTGATGCTGTATACAGTCAAGTGCCTTTGAATAATTCACAAAACATGAGAGTAGGTTTACTTTAATTCTCTACACTTCTCAATTATTATACACATGTGTAATATGTGATCTCTTATTCCCCTTCCTTGTCTCAGTCCAGTTTAAACCACGTTAATCTCGTCTTCTTTTTTCTTATGAAGTCTTCCCATTATGATGTTTAGTAGAATTTTACTTCCACGACTGATCCGGACAACAGTTCTATAGTTGGTGCATAATTTCAGGTACTAATAGATGCATATTCACAAAGACATATGATTTCCCACATATCAGATTCAGAGGCTGACAGAGAGAGAGAGAGAGAGAGAGAGAGAGAGAGAGAGAGAGAGAGAGAGAGAGAGAGAGAGAGAGAACGTGGCTTCACAGCGTGGCGTGGAAGGCCGGCGGTCATATCATGTTATAAGTTTGATGAACAGTCGCTTTAGAACCAGACCATAAGTGCTCGCTGTCTCTCAGCAGAAGGAGCAGGTTAACAGTTCTCACCTGCGAATTTCGCGACCAATGCATTGCTCCTTTGTTATCTCCAACGGCTGTAATCAAGATGATTCACCAAGAGATGTGACATAAGGCAGCAATCCGACATTTATTTATTGTTATTACAAGGTGTTTTAATCCGCTTTTCAGATCAATGGCTTGCACTTTTAGAGAGATATCAGGTACTCAGAATTCATCATGGACGTTAAATAAGACACCATCTGACACAAGTCATGTGACAATTAGAATTATTTTTTTTTGCATATCCCTTACAGGATGTTGCAGTCAACACTAACATTTTTCAGCTGCTGCTGATGTACTAGGCAAGTTTTACGTTCAGTAGTTTGCCATTGCATTCTGAACGACCGGCTCAAATACCCCCGTAAGTTACCAGCGCGGCGCGAACCGCTGCCGATTCTCGCAACTGTTGTTATCCCCACGTGGATATACGGGAGTACTAACAATGTCGTTAACTCCTTGGCCAGTGAGACCGCCAATTAGAATATATGTCTTCAAAACCCAGGGTGATCACCTACAAAGTTCCCTAACTATCTCCCCTCCTCCCTTCACCCCCCCCCCCTGTCGTGTGTCCAATTAAAGTGTCGTCCCTGGAGTGAGGAGAGTCAACACCCACATTATAATATTTTTTTTTCCTTATCAATATCCTGGAGAATCCACCAGCTTCCGTCCAACACACTCCATCAGCCCGTGGACACCTTTTCCTATCACTCTCTCACTGTCGTATTATGCCCCTCTCATACTTCCCCAACGCAACATATGCAACAACTCTTGCTTCTAAAAATTAATAAAGATTAATTTATTAAAAGAAAAATGTGTAATGTACGTAAGGCGTGTATGCAAAGAAAATGTGTGATGTGTTCTATAATGTGTGTATGATCGGACTTCCAGATAATAGCATAGTCAGTTCTTCATTGCAAGGGCACACCACAGCACATTAAATCATAACCAGTGCACCTCACCCAGTGTCGAAACCCTCTTGCCGGATACTGACTGTCATCTGTAGCCACCTGGTAATCCATCCTCATGATCATCCGAAATAGATACTGTTTGTAATTACAGATTGATCACGGACTGGTTGCAAACTAACTTTGTAAGTTCCTATCGGTCCTAAAGAATGCACAAATCCTTTGTAGTGTATTTAGGTTTTACTGTTAATGTTTCTACACTTGATCCTAACTAGTGTTCATATAGGTTCAAGTATATGTCATATGTAATATTACACTGGAATCTAGCACACGATGTGACTTATCCGTTAATGTTCTCGTTCCTTAAACCATGTTTGTCTGATGTGTGATATATCAACAATCATCACCCATCCTATGTGAACCATACCACGCAGGAGTCGTTATATTGGCTGGCTTCTTCTGGGCCATACCATGGTGAACCCTTCTGAGTATGAGTCCAGCGTAAACATATACCATCTTTCTTCTCGGACGTTATTCCTTTTCCGTAAGAATCATTTTTAGAGTCCATCTGGTGTTCGTCCAATTGGAGTGCACTTCGTCAAAACCAGTGTTGAATTTCCTAGTAACTGGTGGGGAACCTGTGGGAAAACCAACACATCATGTGAGAGCACTAGTCACTGATCCTACCGGCTGGGTGTAAGCTGATTACCCTGCTCTGTTATTTTACAGCTAACTACTCTGTCAGAGAGCCTTATAGCTTCTCACCTACGTCCGAATCAGGCTATGACAAGGAAAGACCAATAAACAGAGTGCAACCTCAGTATTCTATTCACCCTAGCAGAGCCAATATCACTTCACTACTCTAACTAGTTTCCACCATGCTACCGCCTAAATTAATTAGGACTAATTACATAGTATACTACCTTAGGCAACACTGCAGTCTAACAAATCACATCTACAAATTGCCATGACAGGCACGTGAACCATTAAATCCACTAATAAGCGCACGGTAGACATTATTCCAGTCAGAACTGCAGTGCCGAAGCACGTCTGCTAAAATCCAAGGTTTGATTTCAACTGTCCTCTCCATTCATGGTTTTCTGGCAAACCCCTAAAACTGGTCACGTGACATGGTTGATGTCCTGCAGGTGTTATTTGGGCATATCATCCATTGTCAAGAATCTATCTTCCCTGGGTCCATCCATGTCAGAGTTGTCATCAGTTGTTTAGATTCCCAAAACCAGCTAGCGAATTCCTGGATATTCCCAACAACAGTTGCCAATAACAAGCCGTCAATCTTCTGTCGACTAGTGACAATCACCGCTGCCATTTCTGTTTGTTGTCGGGAAACTCTAATTGACAGACGGACTGTTTCCTGTCCCTAGCTGGCAATTCCGGTTGTCTCTGACTGTTGATAAACTGTCAAAGCGATGTATGCATTCATCTCACTTCTGAATGTTCCTATTGTTGCTGACCAGATGTACACGTGCAGCTGTTATTTATCCCCGACCTGTTTGTGAACACGTGCAGCCACAACTATGAATGTTTTCTCTGTATTAGTTGAAACAATTGTCGCTTTGCAGACAGTCCGTTTAATCAGAAAGCCGTTTATAGTAATCAGCTGGTCAAACGCGGGGTTTTATTTTGTGACACCCCCCTCTAAATGTCTGTTGGAACAACCGACTCTCTGACGAAGGGGTTACTGACGCAATCTGTAATTACGCATACCGCGTTCGTAACAAAGCTGTGGGAAGATTCTGAAGCAGTCAGCCGTGCGTTGGTTTATATGCAATGGTATGAGTGCAGGTCGTTCAGAAAGCAATGGAAAGCTAATGAACGTAAGCTTCCCGGGAATCACAAACAGCCAAAAGGAGTTGACTGCTATGTTCTGTAAAGGATAAGCAGCTAACTTAACTGTTGGAATCCGTTCTGTAAATGTCAGTATAATCTGGGAATGCGAGAATCCGTCTCGCAGACTGTGTTGGTGTGTTGACCAGTCGGTGTGTACAGTAGACATGCAGGATGAATCACATTATTCCTGGCTTTCAGCTACATGGATGCACGGTGTTGGTCTGTTGACCAGTCGGTGTGTACAGTAGACATGCAGGATGAATCACATTATTCCTGGCTTTCAGCTACATGCATGCACGGTGTTGGTCTGTTGACCAGTCGGTGTGTACAGTAGACATGCAGGATGAATCACATTATTCCTGGCTTTCAGCTACATGCATGCACGGTGTTGGTCTGTTGACCAGTCGGTGTGTACAGTAGACATGCAGGATCAATCACATTATTCCTGGCTTTCAGCTACATGGATGCACGGTGTTGGTCTGTTGACCAGTCGGTGTGTACAGTAGACATGCAGGATGAATCACATTATTCCTGGCTTTCAGCTACATGGATGCACGGTGTTGGTCTGTTGACCAGTCGGTGTGTACAGTAGACATGCAGGATGAATCACATTATTCCTGGCTTTCAGCTACATGGATGCACGGTGTTGGTCTGTTGACCAGTCGGTGTGTACAGTAGACATGCAGGACCAATCACATTATTCCTGGCTTTCAGCTACATGGATGCACGGTGTTGGTCTGTTGACCAGTCGGTGTGTACAGTAGACATGCAGGATGAATCACATTATTCCTGGCTTTCAGCTACATGGATGCACGGTGTTGGTCTGTTGACCAGTCGGTGTGTACAGTAGACATGCAGGACGAATCACATTATTCCTGGCTTTCAGCTACATGGATGCACGGTGTTGGTCTGTTGACCAGTCGGTGTGTACAGTAGACATGCAGGATGAATCACATTATTCCTGGCTTTCAGCTACATGGATGCACGGTGTTGGTCTGTTGACCAGTCGGTGTGTACAGTAGACATGCAGGACCAATCACATTATTCCTGGCTTTCAGCTACATGGATGCACGGTGTTGGTCTGTTGACCAGTCGGTGTGTACAGTAGACATGCAGGATGAATCACATTATTCCTGGCTTTCAGCTACATGGATGCACGGTGTTGGTCTGTTGACCAGTCGGTGTGTACAGTAGACATGCAGGATGAATCACATTATTCCTGGCTTTCAGCTACATGGATGCACGGTGTTGGTCTGTTGACCAGTCGGTGTGTACAGTAGACATGCAGGATGAATCACATTATTCCTGGCTTTCAGCTACATGGATGCACGGTGTTGGTCTGTTGACCAGTCGGTGTGTACAGTAGAAATGCAGGATGAATCACATTATTCCTGGCTTTCAGCTACATGGATGCACGGTGTTGGTCTGTTGACCAGTCGGTGTGTACAGTAGACATGCAGGATGAATCACATTATTCCTGGCTTTCAGCTACATGGATGCACGGTGTTGGTCTGTTGACCAGTCGGTGTGTACAGTAGACATGCAGGATGAATCACATTATTCCTGGCTTTCAGCTACATGCATGCACGGTGTTGGTCTGTTGACCAGTCGGTGTGTACAGTAGACATGCAGGATGAATCACATTATTCCTGGCTTTCAGCTACATGGATGCACGGTGTTGGTCTGTTGACCAGTCGGTGTGTACAGTAGACATGCAGGACCAATCACATTATTCCTGGCTTTCAGCTACATGGATGCACGGTGTTGGTCTGTTGACCAGTCGGTGTGTACAGTAGACATGCAGGATGAATCACATTATTCCTGGCTTTCAGCTACTTACCTGCATGCACGTAATCACTAGAGGGAAAGGTTACGAAAGGATTATGCGTCGACATTTTTACGCTTTAAGTAAAAGGTTATTGTAAACACGGGACATATGAACTTTTGCTATTTAGAAGACAGACTGTGCAGACATTATGAACACTGTCTACCAAAATACCACCTGGGAACAGAATCATAATATCAATTTTCATTTTCAAGTGCCCAGAGTTGGTTAATTGCATATTTGTTTGTTGACTACTCATGTCATGATTTCATATGTGCTTTATCTTCCAGTGCTGAACCCGCAGTAAAAGTCTGACGGTAATTGATCTCAAACAGCTTCTGCCGGAACTATTACTACACGCTCTGCTAGACTATATCCTGACTGTATCAATATAAACCCAACGAAGGCAGCAGTGACATGGTTCTCTTTGAATAACCATAGTGTCAACACTCCAACACGAACTGTAAATCTGTGTTCAAAGACGGTGGAAAGAACGCAGGCAATGAATTACCTGGGGATACGTTTTAATCGAAGCCTTGCTTATCGTGAGCACATAGACCGGGTGATAAAAAGGGCCAAGCGAGGTTTGGCTGCGATGCGGGTGATGGCGGCAGCAAAATGTGAGCAGCGCCATCTAGGTCTCCTTTACGAGGGTCTGGTTCTTTCTGTTTTGGAGTATGCGATAGCGATCCTGACTATCAGCCGTAGATGGATGGAAAATATGGAAAGGATATAGAACGAAGCTATGCATATTATTCTTGGATGTACAAGAGATACAGCATGCAGGGCGATGATCTTCCTTCTTGATTTTCCAACCATTGAGGACAGAATACAAATTTGCAGAGAACGCGCCTACCTCAGAAGCAACGCAAACACACAACATCCACTGCACAGTGAAATTAAGAAGGTAAAGGGCAGCAGGTTAAATAGAGGAAAGTCGTGGATGGGTCAAGCCGAAGACATTCTTGAACAGGTGTGTTCACTTGAGGACTGAGAACCTGGCGAGGTATCTTTGATTGTCTGGCAAAGGCATGCGGGTGTGCGAAGAAATGAACAAGCTGATAGACTGGCTGCTGCCACTCCTTTGAGCGACGAGCTACATTATTAGGACGTGGTTGACGCGTTGAAGGTTGTCGGGAACATGCAGAAAAATAAACAAAGGAACTACATCTGGAGAGATGGATTCAGTGGGGAATAAGCATTGGGTTTGAATGACACGTAACCCATAGAGGATAATGCAGGTTCACTCAGACGGCCACAGATAGCAACGATATGGGGGATATTCGGTTGCTGGAAATGTGCCTTGTGCAGTTACGTGTGTGTTAAATTTCAAATGTCATTTCTGGACAGCTAAAAATCGCACTGTGGTACAAGGCCAGTTTTCATATCTTGAGGCATATTGAGTAGATGGTTCTAGTCCCATATTTGTATAGAGCATTTAGCATTCGGTGGGCGATGTGCTGGCTCAGTCACGACCTCCTTCACTTCCCAGAACATTTCTAATGTAAGCTGGGTAGACGTGAAGCTGCGATCTGTTTCCAAACAACAAACTGCCGTCTCCATGGGAACATGACCACGGGCAGGGCAGAGAAGAATGCTGGCCACCGGGCTATTGCGCCTTCGTGGATTATGTCCCCTGAATGGCTCCACAGGAATGTCGGCTGTAGATGGGGCAGACAGAGACTGTTGCACCTTGAAACTGGCAGTCGATAGGATCGACTTAATTGCGCCGGGTTTTATCTAATATGGCTCGGTCTCTTTCCGCAGAGCGTTCTGTCGAAAGCATCGCACAAAGCAAGATCTCCGTAGCTCCAACGACGAACCCCAGAAAAAAATTGCATTCGTTAACCGAATTAAGGAGTTTGTAATCGAACTCAAAATCGTTAGAGAGGAAAGAAGGAAGCTTAGCCATCCAAATGGGCAAGTCAGAACCTTAGACTCTGGCTCTTACACACCGGGATGCCCATCCCGCTCACATCGCTGATATAAACCAATAAGAAATGCCACCTGGGCATCTGCTATGTGGGGGAAATGGGGAATGATTTATGTTAAGAATCCAAAATTTGCACTTTGTATACCCTGTGTATTCTGGGAAGAGAATGAGAACTGGACACGTAGGCTATATTTAGCTACAGTTGTCCGGTCCTTCAAAATAGTCGATCTTTAATACTATTAATTAAACATGAAGTGAAGAAAGCTATCAAATGGGGAGATCCAACTGTGAACTGCACTGTGTAATGATCATCACTATCATCATGTGCCCTGCCAATAAGCGTGGACAGTCTTCTCACAGGATGACTAGATTCTTGGATCAGGCATATGCTATTGTTCCGATTATGTTGCTGTCACATACCTTAATGTATGGGTGAATGTTTAAGTAAATATGTTTATAAATGTATGAAAGACAACAGTCTAGGTAAGGAGTTAAAACAACATTCGAGTAGAGGTAATAGACAACTAGATCAGAAGAACAGTTAAAATGAAGAATACAGAGAAGACGAAGGGTTAACAGTTCAAGTCATCGCACTTGCACGACAAGACAACAAACTGCTAGGAAAACGAGAAATGCGAAGTTGAAAGGGAGCCAGCCACAAAAAGCATAAATAAAAGACGACATTCAAGAGCAAAGCTTCGACCGAGATAGACGTATTTGATAGGTTTAGAAATAGTTCTAGTGAAATCTAATTGTGAACAATTAAGGGATAGACATATTTGTAACGTTTAAAAATGAGACTATCGACAAACAACATTATGAGTTTATTCTTTATGGACAGCTTTAAAGCGATAATAAAGAGTGCTCTCTTAAGACATTTGTTTTAGACAAGGACAATTACTCAGTGCGTCTCCGCATCATAGGGAGAATATTGAGCTTACTTAACAATGAGTGGGAAATGTACAGGCATGTCTTGTGATAGGAAGACACTGTCACTGATGTCACATCTGTTCAGTAGTGTCGGGGAGGAGCATCACACACCACCAAGATCTGCGCTGGGTAGGAGGCGGTGCCGGCTGCTCGAGTAATTACAGATATAACCCAGCAGGGCAGTCTCGGAGAGATTGGTTGGTAGGCAAATAGACTACGATTTGATACACATCTGCTTTAAACTATTACTTTGTGTTACTACTGGTGTTGAGTTATTACTGAAGTTCTGCGATGACACCTCACATCCATGATTGTCCCCGTTAACTGACAAAAGCGAGCCAATGCAGTTCATGAAGTAGCCATATCATCTCATTCTCATACCTTTTTTGCAAACTGTCACTACATTTTCAAGTTTATTTCTACTCAAAGAAAAAAAACAAGATGAAAATAACACACGGACACACACACACACACACACACACACACACACACACACACACACACACACACACACACACATTTTATATATATATATATATATATATATATATATATATATATATATATACGAAATAAGCTGCAAACGATTTGGAAGCAGACTGCCGTGTGTTCAGAAATTGATGGTTGATCACTGAAAGTAAACTTGCCTTGTAAATCACAACAGCCAAAACATTATGGGGTTGATGGCGGCGTCCCGTTAGTAGTAGGATAGGAGGTATTTACTTAGGATTTGTGGTGGCAACCACCGATATTTTACTATATAAAAAGTCTATCACCACAACCGAAACGTCACAAAAACGGACCACAAGTGACCCAGATATTTTGAACTTGGCGGGTGTTTTTCTTGGATCCGGGTGACTACTTTCGGTTGTCGTGATGACTACTTCCGACTGACTTCCGGGGCACACGGGCGGCGGTGGCGGCGGTGGTGGGGCGGGTGGGGCGGACAACGAGACAAGCCCCGGTCATGTGGAATACTTATATAAGTAGACCAAATAGTTGTCGGTTCGAGTCCCAGTGGTTGTGTGTGTGGGCGGTGCGGTGTGCGCGACCTCCAGTCATATCGATCCCCTTCGATGAGGGAGACCGAAGTCAGTATGACAGAAATTGATTTGTTTCATCTCTTGAGCTAACCCGAGTTTGTTTTTTTTAAACGTTTATTGAGTGTTAAGAAACATTTGCATTTGTATTGTTCGTGTTGTTACAGAGCGTTGCATGTGGAAGTGTAGGTGACAAATATTTTATACATTTAAACATTCCTCCATTGACATTGTTGTAAGGAAATATTTTATATCAACAGCGTGATGGTAGTGGGCTGTTATTTTTTCCCTTGCCGCCCCGCTCTCCTGCCAGCTCTAAAAACACCTACCAAGTACCATCCCTATCCCTCGGTGATGATAAACATGGCGGTGCACAAAATGTTTAGAACCAACCGGCGAGGGTGGCAGCAAAGACAACGATCACAGTATCAAAAAGGTGGGAAAGGGGGATGTGCAGTTTACGGGTGTACAAAGCCATATATATTTATAATGATTACAATGATACTAATGCAAATAACAACCAAATACATAAATAATAATATTAATAATGACAAGGAATAATTTAAAAATGCTAAGGGTGATAACAATAACATTGTTTTTGTTAAACAGCAAAGATAATAAACAGCGATGATAATAATATTAATAGTTAAACCTATGATTCCATTTGCTAAAATGATTATCTTAGGAATGGTGTTTACATGAAATACATCTATAATAATGACAAGAATAAAAACTGCTAAGGGTGATAACAGTAACAGCAATGATAATAAACAGCAATGATAATAAATAGTTAAACTTGTGGTTCCATTTGCTAAAATGATTTTCCTAGGTATGGTGTTTACATGAAATACATCTAAAATAATAATGGCAAGGAATAAAACTACTATAACCCGAGTAGGTCAAGTAATGACCGTCTTAATAAACTTTTACACGCTTCGACATGTTTCCGTACCCATGTATAATCTTTAACCGTTTGGTGAAATTCTGTTTTATGAATATTCTAATCGACCATAGAATTTTATTTAAAATTAAACCCAACACTTAATTAAACCTTCTAAATTCTTGTATGTATAGTGGACCATATTAATTTCAATAAAAAAACTTCGAGTCTCCATTAAAATAAGCCATAAGTTCCCGAGATATACATTAAAATATACAATATTATTAAACCCCACAGTTATATCCCTTAATTATAAACGGATGCCAAGGGGACAGTAATCGGTCCCTTGACTAAACCAGAATTGTCCACCTTCTACACACTAACTTCCCCTGACCCCCAATCGTTACCTGCGCGCACAAGCAACAAGTGACGCTTCAAAGAACACGCCCCACGAGAAAAATACAAAGGCTAGCCAGCGACGGCCGTACGAGATTTTCCGATACCACTCAGCCATAACGCTTCACCGACCACGAGCCCAGCGATTTGACAATAGCCGCGGCCAGTGGTTACTGATAACCGCTAGATAAGAACCTGAAGGTAATTATCATTGACGGACTAGGTGAGTGGAAATATGCAGTGGTCATGGATACAAGAATTCAGTGCAAATATGTATTTTCTACTTTGGTGTAAATCTACAAGACTCAGATATCAGCCCACCACCATCTCTCTCCCTCTCTCTCTCTCTCTCTCTCTCTCTCTTTTCTCTCATTCTCTCTGTATCGCTCCCTCTTTCCTCCAACTCTCTCTCTCTCTCTCTCTCTCTCTCTCTCTCTCTCTCTCTCTCTCTCTCTCTCTCTCTCTCTCTCTCTCTCTCTCATGAAATAATACTGAATACGTGTGTGCGTGCGTGGGTGTACTGTCGAGTATGTGTGTGTGTGCGCGCACATGTAGGCGTGTGTGTGCTGTGTGTGTGTGTGTGTGTGTGGCTTTCAATTACAGGACATCACAGTCAACCTCAACATTCTTTAGGAGTTTCGTGTGTGCTGGCCATGTTTGCGATTCTCATTTATATACGAACGACAATCAGGTGCACGTGTGTGTGTATGCGTGCGTGCGCGCGGGTGTGCTATCAATTACAGGACATCACAGTCAACCTCAGTATTCTATGGAGTTTCGTGTGTGCTGGTCCATGTTTGCGATTCTCATTTTGAATGGACGACAATCATGTCACGTGCGTGCGTGTGTGTGTGTGTGTGTGTGTGTGTGTGTGTGTGTGTGTGTGTGTGTGCTATCAATTACAGGACGTCGCATGCAGCCCCAACATTGATTGATTGGTCGTGTGCCACCATGATGTACCATGTTATTTCACGACCAAAGCGTGGGTGTACTGTCGGGTGAGCGTGTGTGTGTGTGTGTGTGTGTGTCCTATCAATTACAGGACGTCGCAGTCAACCCCAACATTGTTTATGCAATGCATTTACAGAACGTTCAGACAACCCCAACATTGATTGGTACGCGTGGACCATCAGGACATCTGTGCGCATGTGTGCGCGCATGTAGGCGTGTGTGCGTGCGTGGGTGTGCTACCAAGTACAGGACGTCGCAGTCAACCTCATCATTCTATGGATTGTCAACCGACCCCGGGCAAGTTTGCGCTTCTCATTTTGAATTAACACCAATCAGGTCAGGGGCGTATGAAGAGGGTGTATCAACAGCTAGTTGTCTATCTATTACAGGACGTCACAGTCTGTCCCAACATTGTTTATACAATCCATTTACAGGACGTTGCAAACAGTACCAACATTGATTGATGTCTGTGTACCATCACGACATCTGTGTGTTTGTGTGTGCGCGCGCATCCGTGCGTGAGTGTTTGCGTGCGTGCGCGCGCATGTGCGTGCGCTCGCATGTGCGCGCTCGTAGGAAAACTTCAATATTTGGGGAGTGGCTGTGGAGTGGGTGTAGAAGAGGTTCGCTGGTAGTAAAAAGATGGGTGGCTCAAGAGGCGCTGTGGGAGAAATACGTGCGTGAGTTGTGTGCTTGCGTGCGCGCGCATGTGCGCGCTCGTAGGAAACTTCAATAATGGGTGTCAGCTCTCAACCAAAACTATCCCTCGTACTATAGTTGTGTCTATCTATTACATACTACAGTCAAGTTGTAATGGAGTGCATTTACAGGACGTCGCAGTCAGCACCAGCATTCATGCTTCTTGGGCAACCTTGCCGATGTCTTTCTGACCAATCGGTACCCATGATCGTCTGTAGTGTCTGTCACCAGGATTACCATCATCAGCATCACCCAGCTCCACCAACAAAATCATTATCATCATCATCATCAACAGCAGCATCGTCATCAGCTGAAGGTGACCGATCGGGTGACTCACCACAGGGCTATGTCGGCGGAGTGAACGTCCGTGAACGTGTTCAGACATGTCTTTGGGGAAAACTGGAGGATGACTCAGAGTGTACTGACCGGGGTAAACCTGCTTGAACATGCTTAGACACGTTTTCTATGTTGCATCAGCCATACATTCTGTATAAAAGGGACCGCAAAGGCGGGTTTAAGACACTACGCTTGCAACAAGACCTATCGAAAACACCTCAGCGAATAGACCACAGTGGTAAGTAGCACTGTGTGTGTGTGCTATATTGTCTTGTTACAGGTCGTCAAGTCGGTATAGTGCTGTCACTAGTGTATAGCTCAAAAGCTATATGAGGCAACTAACAAGAATACACCGCAAGGTATACCCGCCCGGTATAGGAATACTAATACAGATACTAATGACGGTTGTAATCAACATCAGCTTCACATTTACCATCGAGTGACGTGGGGAGAAATGACGCCTCACACCTCGATGGTTGGCACTGAATAGTATCATGCCGGGTGATTGTCTGTACTCTCAGACATCATCTGCTGTAATCCGGTAGGGTAGCGGCTGTGGTGCATTCCAATTGTGTACATATGAAACATGTTTTTCATTAAACCATACTTTCTATGTTCACTAAAATGTATTATGATTTTGTCCATCTACAGATTCAAACCAAGACGATCAGTCCCTCATTGACACGTGGCCCACACCGATTCTGGAACGCACAAACGTATGTGTACATATCAGGTCTCCACTATTTGTAGTGTAACATATAGGCGTCTACGACCATATCCTCTTTCTATGCAGTGTATGGAAACATGCTGTATTCAACCAATCAGTACTGAACATTATCCCGCTCACTCTACAGAGGGAAAAAATAATGTGCTGACACAGGAGAATCTATAGTCATGCTCTGTGGTCACTAATGTAGTAAATGAATGTATATCACTAATGTATACGATCTCAAAATACTCTTTCTCTTCAAAATGTGTCAAATCTATATAAAACTCAATTATGCGGTATCAAAGTCAGTATGTAAAATTTTTACTGTCCCTAGTTATATCATCTTTATCCTTTCTCCAGACTGAATATTTACAGACACGGAAAAATAGCGAGACTATTGACGGGTTACAAGAAGTGAAATCTCGAAACTATTGCTTACAAGAAGTGAAATCGCGAGACCATTGCTTACAAGGTTGAAAGCTCGAAGGTATTGAGCGGTGTATAAGAAAGGAAGACACCAAGCGGTCTAGCACAAAATATTGGTATGTATGCTTTCATCATTTCTCACTAACTATCGGTCATCACTAAATATTTTCACCCCTAAGTGGTGGGGATCATTAAAGGTAGTCACCATTTCTCACTAATATAGTACAACTCTGTGCCATACAATATAAAATAACACAAAGAACAGAATTACGAACCAAGGCGTTGCTAACCATCACTATAAAAATATAGTTACGGAGAAGACCCTATGTAAGGATAAAAAGAAAATGAAATAATTTACTAGGTGTGACATCATAAACCTCAAATCTTTTTTTTTTCCTTTTGATTTTTTCCTAACAATGTATGTGATATGAAATAATTTTTGTAGATATGCTATCAGCATGACTATCGCATGTTTTGTGTCGAACTATAATGATGTTGTCTTTTCTTCACAGCTGTTTGACAGTCGGTATATACAACGATTCTGAAAGTCTGGAACTAGTGGAAGACTACACAATTTTATAAGGGTCACTATACCTTATCCATTGGACCTACACACACGAGACATTATATAATACCCGAAACTACAAGCGTGTTGGAAATATTACTGAGCTATCACCAAACCATTATCTAAATCCAGTCTTTTTCATCACTACATTTTTTTTCTATCATTATGGCAACTAGGCAGAAAAATATCTATCTCTGCTCTAGCTGTGGTAAAGTATTTACAGAAAGCCGCAGTCTTACACGTCACATTAACACCGTACACAAAACCCAAACTCACACATGCCACATTTGCGGTAATCTATACAGTAGGAAAGATGCACTAAAACGACACATTAAAACTGATCACCAGACAGCAACACCAACACATGTTACCACTACACCATCAAATGCGGACACTACACCATCAGGCACTGCATCAAGCAAAAGGAAAGCACCAGTAGACACACAGACAGCTAAAAAACCTAAACTTGATCACGCGGAATCAGAGGAAGCCGTCGTAGTTGACGAAGTAGATGAGGAACTAAAGACTATAGACATCATCCGCGACCCTGACGTCCAACAGAAATATAGAGACGTCTGGCCCTACCTTAAGACACATCAGAACATCCACAAATATGTATCGACCTACAATTTTTTTCATCGACCAGACGCAACACAACCAATTGACTGGACCGAGACTTTAAGACCAATATTTGCTAGTCAGACATACAGGTTCAAAGTAAATTATTCACATCACATGATCTTACGTCATAAGGAGACAAGAGAACTTAGGTTTTTCCATTCTTCATCGAACAATGCATGCCAACTCGACATCCCCCACCTAGTTAACCATGAAAACGACTTTGACGAGTTTATAGAAATAGTTCAGGACAGTGACATGTTTAATTACACCCTACACAACAGACCTGACACTAAGTACCTAGTAGAGACAATCCCTGCGACAAGTTTCTATATATACCACATCACTGAACACCCGCTAGGTTGATTGCTGACATTAATATGAGCTATTAAAAATTAAAGTGGACATATGTGTGATAGCCTTACATGTGTGGTACAGTGAATTGTCCGTATCATTGAAAATAAAAAGACTCAATGTTGTGTGTCACTGTCTGTCACATTTTCACCCATCATTAAAAATTGTATTTGTATTGAAAATTTAAAAAAATAAAAAAATATTGAAGGTTGTGTACATGAAAATATTGCGTTTGATGGAAAAAATAAAAGTAATGAAAACGGAAATTTCTTGTTTTGTTGGTTTTTTCAGTGGTATGCTTGGCTTGTTTTTCCTCTTTCTGGTTTTTCATTGTTTTCATGTTGACGACTATGCGAGCTTTGTTTTTCATGTTGAATGTAGCGCAAAGATGTGGAACAATTCACACACACACACACACACACACACACACACACACACACACACACACACACACACACACACACACACACACACACACACACTATGGAACAAGGCGACAAGACCAAAGTCACGCAAGAACAAAGACACGATGGAACAGAGAGAGACGTACAATATCACACAGGAATGTTCATCCAAACTTATAATTATCTCAACGAAACTTATAAAAATTAGGACACTTTGTTAACCAAAGTGAAAAAAATCTTAACCAAATTACAACCACACTTATAAATATCTCAGCCAAACTTATGAAAAGTAGGAAAATTTGTTAAACAAGGTGAAAAGGTTGATCAAATTTCAACCAAAATTTATAAAAAGTAGGAAACTTTGTTAACCAAATGTGAAAAGATTGGTCAAATTTCAACCCAACTTATGAAGAGTAGGAAAATTTGTTACCCAACGGGGAAAAAATAACACCCAAAGAGAGAAATAGTTCAACTAAATTTATAAATAGATCAACCTAACTTATGAAAAGAAGGAAAATTGTCAAGCAAATGGGAAAATGTTAGGCAAAATACAGAAATATCTCATCCAAACTGATGAAAAGTAGTAAACTTTATTAACCAAAAGGGGAATACCTAGGTCAAGTAGGAAAATCTGCTACCCAAAAGTGAAAAAATATTTGGCCACATTTCAATCAAATTTATGAAAAGTGGGAAAACTTGTTAACCAAAGAGCAAAAAGCTTGGTCAAGTAAGAAAATTTGTTAACCAAATGTGAAAAGGTTAGCCAAATTGCAAGTCAATCTTATAAAAATATCAGTCAAACATATGAAAAGTAGGAAAAAATTTGTTAACCAATCGTGAAAACCTTGGCCAACTTTCACCCAAACTTATGAAAAGTGGGAAATTTTGTTGTCCAGATGTGGAAAGTTTGATCAAAGATCACCCAAACTTATGAAAAGTAAGAAAATTTATTAACCAAATGTGAAAAGGTTAGCCAAATTTCAAATCAAACTTATAAAAATCTCAGTCAAACTGTCAGATGTGGAAAGTTTGATCAAAGATCACCCAAACTTATGAAAAGTAAGAAAATTTATTAACCAAATGGGAAAAGGTTAGCCAAATTTCAAATCAAACTTATAAAAATCTCAGTCAAACATAGGAAAAATAGGAAGACTTTGTTAACCAAACTTGAAAAGTTTGGCCAACTTTCACACAAACTTATGAAAAGTGGGCGATTTTGTTGTCCAGATGTGAAAAGTGTGACCAAATTTCAACCATACTTATGAAAAGTAGGAAACTTTGTTAACCAAATGCTTGGCCAAGTAAGAAAATGTGTTAACCAAAGGTGAAATTTTTGGATAAGTTTAACCAAATTTCAAACAAAACTAATTAAAAAAACTAGGAAACTTTGTTAACCAAATGTGAAAAGTTTGACCAAAGTTCATCGAAACTTATAAGATATTTGCCTGTCCCCTATGCAAACAACAATTGTATTTCAGAAAATTAAACGTATCTTATGTAATAAGTCACTATAATTTAAGGAACAAAATAAAATTTCAACAATAAAATTGTACAAAAAATTAACAATTAAATTTCTACATGAAACATTCAAGTTGGAAACATAAAGAGAAATTTAATTGTTAATTTTTTTGTACAATTTTATTGTTGAAATTTTATTTTTAAAATATTTTTTTATTTTTATTTTCAATACAAATACCATTTTTAATGATGGGTGAAAATATGACAGACAGTGACACACAACATTGAGTCTTTTTATTTTCAATGATACGGACAATTCACTGTACCACACATGTAAGGCTATCACACTTATGTCCACTTTAATTTTTAATAGCTCATATTAATGTCAGCAATCAACCTAGCGGGTGTTCAGTGATGTGGTATATATAGAAACTTGTCACAGGGATTGTCTCTACTAGGTACTTAGTGTCAGGTCTGTTGTGTAGGGTGTAATTAAACATGTCACTGTCCTGAACTATTTCTATAAACTCGTCAAAGTCGTTTTCATGGTTAAATAGGTGGGGGATGTCGAGTTGGCATGCATTGTTCGATGAAGAATGGAAAAACCTAAGTTCTCTTGTCTCCTTATGACGTAAGATCATGTGATGTGAATAATTTACTTTGAACCTGTATGTCTGACTAGCAAATATTGGTCTTGAAGTCTCGGTCCAGTCAATTGGTTGTGTTGTGTCTGGTCGATGAAAAAAATTGTAGGCCGATACATATTTGTGGATGTTCTGGTGTGTCTTAAGGTAGGGCCAGACGTCTCTATATTTCTGTTGGATGTCAGGGTCGCGAATGATGTCTATAGTCTTTAGTTCCTCATCTACTTCGTCAACTACGACGGCTTCCTCTGATTCCGCGTGATCAAGTTTAGGATTTTTAGCTGTCTGTGTGTCTACTGGTGCTTTTCTTTTGCTTGATGCAGTGCCTGATGGCGTAGTGTCCGCATTTGATGGTGTAGTGGTAACATGTGTTGGTGTTGCTGTCTGGTGATCAGTTTTAATGTGTCGTTTTAGTGCATCTTTCCTACTGTATAGATTACCGCAAATGTGGCATGTGTGAGTTTGGGTTTTGTGTACGGTGATAATGTGACGTGTAAGACTGCGGCTTTCTGTAAATACTTTACCACAATTAGAGCAGAGATAGATATTTTTCTGCCTAGTTGCCATAATGATAGAAAAAATAAATGTAGTGATGAAAAAGACTGGATTTAGGTAATGGTTTGGTGATAGTTCAGTAATATTTCCAACACGCTTGTAGTTTCGGGTATTATATAATGGCTCGTGTGTGTAGGTCCAATGGATAAGGTATAGTGACCCTTATAAAATTGTGTAGTCTTCCACTAGTTCCAGACTTTCAGAATCGTTGTTTATACCGACTGTCAAACAGCTGTGAAGAAAAGACAACATCATTATAGTTCGACACAAAACATGCGATAGTCATGCTGATAGCATATCTGTTAGGAAAAAATCAAAAGAAATAAAAAAAAAGATTTGAGAATTATGATGTCACAACAAAGACTAGCAAGATGGGCAGAATACTTTCAAGAACTACTTAACCCCACACATAACATAGGAAACCTCACTTTTGTGCCTAAACGCCAGGGACAACAAGAACCAAATTTCATACCTGCAGAAGTCAAAGCAGTTATACAGAAAAGTCCTAAGAACAAATCACCAGGTCCAGATGGAATAACCACAGAAGCTATTCAGGCCTGTGGGGAAACAGGAGTTAAATGGCTAACAAGACTTTTTAATATAGCATGGGAAGAAAGAAAAGTCCCAGATGATTGGCAACAGGCAATAATAGTACCAATATGGAAAAAGAAAGGCAATATGAGAGAGTGCGAAACATACAGAGGTATATCACTCCTAAGCCATATAGGGAAAACGTATGCAAAACTTTTGGAACAAAGAGCTAGACCAATAGTTGAACAACAGTTAAGCAAAGCACAATTCGGTTTTCGGAAAGGTAAAAGTTGCACTGATGCATTATTTACACTTAGACAAATTTGTGAAAAAACTATTGAATATAGTGACCAGCAGAATATTGTGTTTGTAGATCAGGAAAAGGCTTTTGATAGAGTAGACAGATACAAATTATGGACCATCCTTGAAGACTATGGGATAGAAGGGCAACTGCTAGAAAACATCATAGCCATGTACCACTCGAGCCAAAGTGCAGTAAGAACACAGGAAGGTATATCAGATATGTTCACAGTCAATACAGGAGTGAGGCAGGGATGTGTGCTCTCTCCCCTGCTATTCAATATCTACATGGACAGAATTTCCAAAGAAGCAAGTCTCGACAGACCAGATTCAGAAAATTTAGAACTCTTTACTCCAGATGAAACAACTGACCCACAGGGAATAAATGAACTTCTATTTGCAGATGATCAGTGCCTGTTTTACAGCGATGAGGGCAGACTACAAAATCATATTACTAATCTGAGTTCAACCTGCAGCAGATACAATATGAGTATAAACACAGCCAAAACCGAAGTAATGCAAGTTAGCAGATCGCCAGGCCCACTAAATATACAGATAAATAACACACCTCTGAAACAAGTTAAAGAATTCAAATACCTTGGAAGTATGATCACAGAAGATGGCAGATTGGACAGAGAAATTGAAATCAGATGTCAAAAAGCTAGTGCACTTACATATCAACTATCACCCTTACTGAAACATCCAAACATACCCTTGTCCGCAAAACGACAGATAATAAACAGCATATTCACACCAACCCTATGCTACCAATCTCAAACCTGGACTTTATCCAAATTACACCTTCGCAAAATCAACACCTGCGAAATGAGATGCCTGAGGAGAGCTGCCAACTTAACAATCCGAGACCGAGTAAGAAATGCTACTATCAGACAGACTGTGGGATCAACACCTTGTGCCACATTTATTGACAGACAGAAGATCAAGTGGTTTGGCCATGTCATTAGAATGCAACATCAACAACTACCATCACTGGCCTTACATCAAAGATCATCTGCGACGAGACCACGAGGACGTCCAAGAAGAAAATGGATTGACGACATCAGAGACATTGTACAACCTCACGGAATGACACTATCCAGTGACGTCCACCGGGCGCTGGAACGCAAATTATTCCTCCCCACGACGCTTGACGGCAGAAGTGGAAGATGATGATGATGATGATGATGATGATGTCACACCTAGTAAATTATTTCATTTTCTTTTTATCCTTACATAGGGTCTTTTCCGTAACTATATTTTTATAGTGATGGTTAGCAACGCCTTGGTTCGTAATTCTGTTCTTTGTGTTATTTTATATTGTATGGCACAGAGTTGTACTATATTAGTGAGAAATGATGACTACCTTTAATGATCCCCACCGCTTAGGGGTGAAAATATTTAGTGATGACCGATAGTTAGTGAGAAATGATGAAAGCATACATTCCAATATTTTGTGCTAGACCGCTTGGTGTCTTCCTTTCTTATACACCGCTCAATACCTTCGAGCTTTCAACCTTGTAAGCAATGGTCTCGCGATTTCACTTCTTGTAAGCAATAGTTTCGAGATTTCACTTCTTGTAACCCGTCAATAGTCTCGCTATTTTTCCGTGTCTGTAAATATTCAGTCTGGAGAAAGGATAAAGATGATATAACTAGGGACAGTAAAAATTTTACATACTGACTTTGATACCGCATAATTGAGTTTTATATAGATTTGACACATTTTGAAGAGAAAGAGTATTTTGAGATCGTATACATTAGTGATATACATTCATTTACTACATTAGTGACCACAGAGCATGACTATAGATTCTCCTGTGTCAGCACATTATTTTTTCCCTCTGTAGAGTGAGCGGGATAATGTTCAGTACTGATTGGTTGAATACAGCATGTTTCCATACACTGCATAGAAAGAGGATATGGTCGTAGACGCCTATATGTTACACTACAAATAGTGGAGACCTGATATGTACACATACGTTTGTGCGTTCCAGAATCGGTGTGGGCCACGTGTCAATGAGGGACTGATCGTCTTGGTTTGAATCTGTAGATGGACAAAATCATAATACATTTTAGTGAACATAGAAAGTATGGTTTAATGAAAAACATGTTTCATATGTACACAATTGGAATGCACCACAGCCGCTACCCTACCGGATTACAGCAGATGATGTCTGAGAGTACAGACAATCACCCGGCATGATACTATTCAGTGCCAACCATCGAGGTGTGAGGCGTCATTTCTCCCCACGTCACTCGATTGTAAATGTGAAGCTGATGTTGATTACAACCGTCATTAGTATCTGTATTAGTATTCCTATACCGGGCGGGTATACCTTGCGGTGTATTCTTGTTAGTTGCCTCATATAGCTTTTGAGCTATACACTAGTGACAGCACTATACCGACTTGACGACCTGTAACAAGACAATATAGCACACACACACAGTGCTACTTACCACTGTGGTCTATTCGCTGAGGTGTTTTCGATAGGTCTTGTTGCAAGCGTAGTGTCTTAAACCCGCCTTTGCGGTCCTTTTTATACAGAATGTATGGCTGATGCAACATAGAAAACATGTCTAAGCATGTTCAAGCAGGTTTACCCCGGTCAGTACACTCTGCGTTATCCTCCAGTTTTCCCCCAAAGACATGTCTGAACACGTTCACGGACGGTTACTCCGCTGACATAGCCCTGTGCTGAGTAACCCAGTCGGTCACCCTCAGATGATGCTGGTGATGATGAGCTGATGATGATGATGATGATGATGATGATGATGATGATATGATTTGTTGTTGGTGGCTGGGTGATGCTGATGGATGGTAATCCTGGTGACAGACACTACAGACGATCATGGGTACCGGATGGTCAGAAAGACATCGGCAAGCTTGCCCAAGAAGCATGAATGCTGGGGCTGACTGCGACGTCCTGTAAATGCACTCCATTACAACTTGACTGTAGTAGTAATAGATAGACACAACTATAGTACGAGGGATAGTTTTGGTTGAGAGCTGACACCCATTATTGAAGTTTCCTACGAGCGCACACATGCGCGCACACGCAAGCACAAAACTCACGCACGTATTTCCCCCCACGGCGCCTCTTGATCCACCCATCTTTTTACTACCAGCAAACCTCTTCTACACCCACTCCACAGCCACTCCCCAAATATTGAAGTTTTCCTACGAGCGCGCACATGCGAGCGCAAACATATGCGCGCACACACACGCAAACACTCACGCACGGATGCACGCGCACACACAAACACACAGATGTCGTGATGGTACACAGACATCAATCAATGTTGGTACTGTTTGCAACGTCCTGTAAATGCATTGTATAAACAATGTTGGGACAGACTGTGACGTCCTGTAATAGATAGACAACTAGCTGTTGATACACCCTCTTCATACGCCCCTGACCTGATTGGTGTTAATTCAAAATGAGAAGCGCAAACTTGCCCGGGGTCGGTTGACAATCCATAGAATGATGAGGTTGACTGCGACGTCCTGTACTTGGTAGCACACCCACGCACGCACACACGCCTACATGCGCGCACACATGCGCACAGATGTCCTGATGGTCCACGCGTACCAATCAATGTTGGGGTTGTCTGAACGTTCTGTAAATGCATTGCATAAACAATGTTGGGGTTGACTGCGACGTCCTGTAATTGATAGGCCACACACACACACACACACACACGCTCACCCGACAGTACACCCACGCTTTGGTCGTGAAATAACATGGTACATCATGGTGGCACACGACCAATCAATCAATGTTGGGGCTGCATGCGACGTCCTGTAATTGATAGCACACACACACACACACACACACACACACACACACACACACACACACATGCACGCACGCACGCACGTGACATGATTGTCGTCCATTCAAAATGAGAATCGCAAACATGGCCAGCACACACGAAACTCCATAGAATACTGAGGTTGACTGTGATGTCCTGTAATTGATAGCACACCCGCGCGCACGCACGCATACACACACACGTGCACCTGACTGTCGTTCGTATATAATGACAATTGCAAACTTGCCCAGCACACACGAAACTCCAAAGAATGTTGAGGTTGACTGTGATGTCCTGTAATTGATAAGCCACACACACACACACACGCGCGCACACACGCCTACATGTGCACGCACACACACATACTCGACAGTACACCCACGCACGCACACACGTATTCAGTATTATTTCATGAGAGAGAGAGGGAGAGAGAGAGAGAGAGAGAGAGAGAGAGAGAGAGAGAGAGAGAGAGAGAGAGAGAGAGAGAGAGAGAGAGAGAGTTGGAAGGAAAGAGGGAGCGAGACAGAGAGAATGAGAGAAAAGAGAGAGAGAGAGAGAGAGGGAGAGAGATGGTGGTGGGCTGATATCTGAGTCTTGTAGATTTACACCAAGTAGAAAATACATATTTGCACTGAATTCTTGTATCCATGACCACTGCATATTTGACCACAGCTAGTCGTCAATGATAATTACCTTCCTGTTCTTATCTAGCGGTTATCAGTAACCGCTGGCCGCGGCTATTGTCAAATCGCTGGGCTCGTGGTCGGTGAAGCGTTATGGATGAGTGGTATCGGAAAATCTCGTACAGGCCGTCGCTGACTAGTCTTTGTATTTTTCTCGCGGGGGCGTGCTCGGTGAAGCGTCACTGGTTGCTTGTGGGCGCAGGTAAACGGTAATTCAGGGGGAAGTTAGTGTGTAGAAGGGGGACACTTCTGGTTGAGTCAAGGGACCTCTTACTCTCCCCTTGCCATACTTTTATAATTAAGGGGTATAACTTTGCTGTTTAATAATATTACATATTTTAATGTATATCTTGATACTCTATGGTTTAATTAATGGAGACTCGTAGATTTTATTGACGTAAATATGGTCCACTATACATACAAGAATTTAGAAGGTTTAATTAAGTTTTGGGTTTAATTTTAAATAAAATTCTATGGTCGATTAGAATATTCATAAAACAGATTTTCACCAAACGGTTAAAGGTTATACATGGGTACGGAAACATGTCGAAGCGTGTAAAAGTTTATTAAGACGATCATTACTTGACCTACTCGTTTCTCTTCACAACGTATAAATCTTTCACCTTTTACATTTGGACATGTTGCTATATTTTTGACCGGCCTTTGAAAGGCCAAATAAATAAAAAACAAAAAAAAACTCGTTATTACAAGAAACTAACATCAAAACAGATTTTGAAGCAGCAGAATTAGTGACACGGCCATTCTCCAAATTTCCGACACGTGGACTATTTTTAGAACACACACAGATGCACAAGGTAGAATTTCCACAGTTCAAGTTAAAAACGACACACACTCATTTGTCATTGTGAACATACACGCACCACCTAACTACAATTATCAACCTCTATTTTATGAAAATTTAGACGACTTACTAACACAGACATACAGGGGACAAAATATTGTTCTTGCCGGCGATTACAATTGTGTTCTTGAAGATTTAGACGTGGTACGTGGGGAGGTGAGAAAACAGCTGAGGAGAGCCGGCAGGGACAGTTTACATCAACTTGACACACTACGAAATATAATCGATACACACAACCTCACAGACGCATTCAGGCATACACACCCCGACAGTAGAGAAACGACACACACAAACAAAACACACAACAGATCATCTAGATTAGATCGGATTTACACGCCCGCAACACATCACATCATACAAACCAAACACCTACGGGAAACATTAGATTACACAGACCACAAAGCAATACTAGTACACATCAGCACAAACAAAAGGTCACCTCACTGGAAGTTCAATAATTTATTATTGGAACACTCAGAATATGCAAAATATATGAAACAGCTCATACACACGTACACAGACAATATACCGACTGAGAACATCACACAATACTGGGACTTATTGAAAAACACCATACGAAGCAGAACACAACATCTAGCAACCATGATCCACAAAGACAGACTAAGACAGGAGCGCATCATACAGACAGCCATACGACTAACAAAACAAACAGACAGAGATGCACATCACTTACACACATTAGAAGCACAACTAGAAGAACACCAACAACACAGATATCTGGGTGCTCTTCTCAGAACAAAACTCAACACAATTACACAAGAGTCAGCTACGAGGCAATATTTAGCAATAGAACAGAATGTACAACGTAACAGACAAATAAGCAAAATATCAGACATGCAAGGAAACATGCAGACAGAAACACCACACATAGAGACTGCTTTCCAACAACACTACACACAACTATTCACAGCAGAGACAGTCGACACACAGATACAAGACAACTTCTTACAGTACACAAAGAAATTATCTGACACAGACAAAGACACACTGGACACAGAACTGACACTGACAGACATAACACAGGCACTAAGCACACTAAACAAAGACAAAACTCCAGGACCAGACGGTTTGACAGTAGAATTCTACCAACACTTCTTTCCTATTCTAGGCAATCTTCTCCTCAAAGTCTATCAGGAAGCCTTTGACAAAAAAAATCTTCCGGACAGCTGCAACATGTCTTACATTACACTCATATGCAAGGATAAAACTGACAAAACACAACTGAAGAACTACAGACCAATTTCCTTACTCAACACAGACTACAAGATACTCGCCAAATCACTCACCAACAAACTTAAACCTTTCATGCCAACACTAATACACCCAGACCAACAGTGCAGTGTCAAAGACAGAAATATACACAATCACACACACCTCATTAGAGACATTATTAACTACACACATGGAAAAGACTGTCCATCCTCCATCTTATCCTTGGATCAAGAGAAGGCCTTCGACAGAATTTCCCACACTTACCTACATAGGACACTAGAACACTGTAACATAGGAGAGTACTACAGGCAGTGGATACAGATCTTGTACAAAAATCCTGAGAGCAGAGTGTTGGTGAACCATTCACTGACAGCTAGCTTCAGGCTCACGAGATCTGTAAGACAAGGATGTCCCTTATCACCACTCCTGTATGTGCTCACTCTAGAACCTTTATTAGAGAAGATAAGGCAAGACACTAGTATTAAAGGAACCTTCCTGCATGGGATAGGAGAGCAGAAGCTCATCGCCTATGCAGATGACACTGCCTTCTTTCCCACCAGCAACACATCAATAAGGAATATACTCCACACCTTTACCCATTTTGGAAAAGGCAGTGGAGCCAAAATTAATGTACAGAAATCACAGATAATGGGCCTGGGAAAGTGGAAACAAAAGGCTGATTTCCCTCCAGATCTGAAACACATAGACACCATGAAGCTGTATGGGATCACATTTCCATGCGATCCCACAGAAACACACAGACAGACATGGCACGCACTGACCGAACAGATCACAGACATGTTACACAGGTATAGGTACAAGACATCCACAATATTTGGTAGAAGCACAATAGTCAACACATACATATTACCCAAAATAATATATTTAGCGACAGTACTGGACCCTCCTAAACAGACCGTCACAAACATAAACAAACAAATCAGACGCTTCATCTTCACCAACACGATACACAGCATTAAACACAAAACTCTCATACAAGACAGGAAACAAGGCGGGATTTCACTACAGGACATCCAGACAAAAATACTGTCACTTAGAATCAGTCACATAGGTAAAATCATCAGACACCCAGAACAGAACAGACTAGCACTATACTACATAGGCCACAACATCAAACATCTCACACCTCTTAACAATGCAACTGCACACTACCAGGGAAGACTGCCAACATTCTATCAGACATGCATACAGGCAATAAAAGGACATGAACAGTTAATACAGCAAACAACACACACAATATACAAACATTTAGTTAGAGAACAAGCACCATCACTAAGACTTAGGATTAAAAGAGGACACAAATACTTCATGACTGACTTCACATGCACCTTTTCAAACCTACACAACAAACACATAACACCAAAAGCTAGGGAGATCACATATAGACTGTTATACAGTATGACCCCCACAACACAGGTAGAAGCATACATATCCAAACAATGTCAATTATGTAGAAACAACACACAAGAGACAGAGGAACACATTTATTATACGTGTCCAACAATTACTGCCACACGCGCAACACTCAAACACCTCATACAAACACACACAGGCAAACAAACCGACATATATAAAGCAATTTTTCTCAATACTATACCAATGACATCTAAGGACATACATACAAAACTACTTGTAGCACTTTCTTACTACAGACAACTTATATGGACCTGCAGAAATTTTGCCAGATACAAACACCACACATATAACACACATTTAGTTTCCTTCATGTACACGCACAAAATATCACAACTCTTTCCAGAGTTGGTATAAATGGTATACCAACTCCGGAAATTTTGGAAATTTTTTGGTAATTTTGGTATACATGAGTGAGAGAAAGAAAGAAGAAACTGTGAATGAATGGTGAGTGGATGATTAAAAAGATCACATATGGTCAAAAGACCAATGGAAAATCCCTTATGTAAAGAATAGTGGAAGTATAAATGCTTGTTTTATTTGTTTCAATAATGGTTTCACCCTTATACACAAGGGGGAAAAGAAAAGAGGAGAAAAGAAAATTAAACTCCTCCCATTCCAATGTACTATTTATGAAATGTTTTGCTTTAAATGAACTTGTTGTGCTAAACTACCACCACAACTAAGATTATCATTTTAGTAAATAAAATCACATATCCTTTATACTAATATTATTATTATTATTATTATTATTATTATTATTATTATTATTATTATTTATTATTATTAGTATTATTATTACTATCATTAACATTATTATTTTTTACTATCATTACCCTACCCTTTTTATCCTTAGTATCATTAATTAAATAAGTATTAATGATATCACCATTATTATTTTACAACTTCATCCCCCATGTCCCCCCCCCCCTTTTTTTTTGTTTAAGGTTTGTTGCTTTTGCTACTACCCCCACTATTTTGTTTCAAACATTTGCCCTGCCTGTACCACCATTACAGTGGTCATAGGGACATTGGTGCAGTGAAACCAATTGGTGAGAGAGTAGCGAGGAAACAACATGTAAAGACTTTCCCCTATCCTTGTAGTCAATACCTACCTTATCATCCTTAGTATCATTGATTTTATAAGTATTATTGATATCATCACTATTTATTTTACAACTTCATCTCCCCTGCGCCCCCTGTTGCTTTTGGTTTGCTACCCTTGCTGCTACCCCAACTGGTTGGTTCAAACATTTGTCCTGCCTGTACCATCATTACCCTTTTCTTTGTATTCAGTATTTACCTTATTATCCTTAGTATCATTAATGTTATAAGTATTAGTGATATCATCATTATTATTTTACAACTTCATCTCCCCTAGCATGAGGCTTGGGTGGGGTGAAACCAGTTGAGGAGAGAGTAGCGAGTGAGAAAATAATGTAAAAACTTCCCCTTTTCCTTGTATTCAGTATTTACCTTATTATCCTTATTATCATCCTTATTAATTTACAACTTCATCTCCCCTAGTGCCCCCTTTGCGTATGGTTTTGTTGCCTTTGCTACCACCCCCACTGGTCGGTTCAAACATTTTATCCTGCCTGTACCATCATTAAGAGTGGGCATGAGGCATTGGTGGAGTGGAACCGATTGATGAGAGTGTGGCAAAGTAAACAAAAATGTAAAGATTTCCCTTTCTCCTTGTCACCCCCTTTGAATCATGTGAGTGAGTGTTGAATGAATGAATACAAAATCACATATGGTTACCAAACCAATGATATGGTAAAGATTTTTGTAAAAACAAATGCTTGGGGAAATGAGGGGGGGAAAAAACAACTCCTTTTACTCCAACTATTATTAAAAACTGCAGTTTTACAGTTGTAGGTACCTGCTATGCTATGTTAACACCATTCCAAAGAAAATCATCTTAGCAAATGGAATCACAATTTGTAAAAAGTTTATCATTTTCATAACTATTATTACCATTGCTGGTTTTTATATTGGCTGTTATTACCCTCAGTATGTCTCTTCTTGTCATCATTATTATTGTCATCATTAGTAATAAAACAAAAACCCTTTCCCATGTGCCCCCCTCCCCTCGCTCATATTTGTTGTTGCCTTTGCTGATACCCACACCGGTTTGGTTCAAAAAGTATCCTGCCTTTACCATCATTGAGATAGTGGTGATTAAGGCATTGGTGGGTTGGAACAAATTGGTGAGAGGATGGCAAGGAAAACAAAAATGTAAAGATTGTAAAAATTGTGTGCAAATGCTGATGCTTGTTTACTTTTTACAAAAAGTTTAAAAAAAAAAAAAAAAGAGGAAGGGAAAAAAATGAATGAACCCTTACAAATAAGACAAACAAAAAAATAAGCAAGGAGAAAAAGAAAACCAACTCCTTTTACTTCTACTATTATTGAACATTGCATGTTGCAAGTATATGTATAAAAAAAAAAAAAATAAGCAAGGAGGAAAAAAAAGATAACCAACTCCTCTTTACACCTACTATATTATTGTACAGTGCAGGATGCAATTGTTAATTTATATACCTGCCATAATTTAACACCATTTCTAAGAAAATCATTTTAGCAAATGGAACCACATGTTTGGAAAATGTGATCATTATCAAAACTAATTTTATCATTGTGTTTTTTAGCATTGCTGTTATCACCCTTAGTAGTTTTATTCTTTGTCTTTATTATTATAAGATGTATTTCATGTAAACACCATTCCTAAGATAATCAATTTAGCACATGGAATCACATGTTAAAACTATTATTATCATTGAGATTGAGTCTATCAGTACTATCACTATCACCCTTAGCAGTGTTATTCCTTTATGTATTTGGTTGTTATTTGCATTATTATCATTATAATCACTATTAATATATATGGCTTTGTAAACGCGTATACTGTCACATCCCCCTTTCCCACATTTTTGATACTGTGATTGTTGTCCCTGCTGCCACCCTCACCGATTGTTTGTAAACAGTTTTGCACCGCCATGTTTTATCATCACCGAGCGGTGGTGATGGTACTTGGTAGGAGTTTTGGAGCTGACAGGAGAGCGGGGCGGCAGGGGAAATAATAGCAGCCCACTACCATCACGCGTTTGATTTAAAATATTTCCTTACAACAATGTCAATGGAGGAATGTTTAAATGTATAAAATATTTGTATTTTTGCGCATATGTCACCTACACGCCACATGCAACGCTCTGTAAAAACACGAACAATACAATTCGCAACCACTTTAACACTCAATAAAAGGTTTTAAAAAAATTTAAAAAAACTCGGGTTAGCTCGAGAGATGAAGTAAATCAATTTCTGTCATACTGACTTCGGTCTCCCTCATCGAAGGGGATCGATATGACTGGAGGTCGCGCACACCGCACCGCCCACGCACACAACCACTGGGACTCGAACCGAGACACTATTTGGTCTACTTATATAAGAATTCCACATGACCGGGGCTTGTCTCGTTGTCCGCCCCCCCCGCCCCACCACCGCCGCCACCGCGCCCGTGTGCCCCGGAACCGGAAGTCAGTCGGAAGTAGTCATCACGACAACCGGAAGTAGTCACCCGGATCCAAGAAAAACACCCGCCAAGTTCAAAATATCTGGGTCACTTGTGGTCCGTTTTTGTGACGTTTCGGTTGTGGTGATAGACTTTTTATATAGTAAAATATCGGTGGTTGCAACCACAAATCCTAAGTAAATACCTCCTATCCTACTACTCCCGTTAAGGACATTTAGCTAACTTTTTATATACGAAGGAATGTCATTGGATAGTAGATCTTTTATTATAAAGTGCATGAAAGAGTATGGACATTGGACAATCTTACTTCAGGACGCAAACTGACTCTTAAGCAATACTTTCGTGAAGGGTCGTGAAGATATGACAGTCTGCGTATGCGCAATATGGATTACAAAAAGGCCGCCTCACTTTTGACTTTTACCGTGGATGAACAAGGAGGTCGTTTTTTTTTTGTGTTTTTCTTTGGAGTGGGCTGGGGGGTCAGAGGATGTGAAGCATTGTGAAATCTACAGAAACATGAGGGTTCAGTATGGAGCCAGATGTTTGAGCCATGGGGGTAATGGGTGTGCAGGTAAAAACCAGGTAATGGAGGTGGAGCAAACTGTTGTAAGGCCCACCCATAAACGTTGTCCTTCCTAGAAGTCATCAACAAGCTAATGGACAGGTGGACCAAATGTGTTTTCTGACAGACGGATCATGTTGGGAAATATATATATATATATATATATATATATATATATATATATATATATATATATATATATATATATATATATATATATATATATATATTACACACACGTGCGCGCGCCGCTCACGCACACACGCACACACACACACGCACACATGCACACACACACACACACACATACACACTCAAAACACACACGGCACTGTTGTAAAATATATTATTTGTAAAATTCCTGTTACTTAATGCATAAAGTACTACAGGGATATTTCTTTAACTGCACAATCATTTTACAGAAAGCCATATTTGTGTCACCATTTTGATGACGCCATCCTGTAACTCGCTATTGAAGAGTCTGCAGATACATCGTTGACTTGTGTATCCAAGATTCACACAACACAAACTTGCATTGTCCAACAGAGATGATTTCTTGGTCATTTATTCATGCCTGTACAATACGTTTTTTTTTTTTTAAACATAAACAACCTTGTCTATATTTAGCCGTTACAAAAATGTAAAGTGAGCACTATCGAGAACAGCGACCACAACTGATGAAAGTTGCTGGATGGGCTAGCCCTGTTGCAGCCGTCAATGTAGCAAATATGAGCGCAAGTCTTGTAGCCTGGCGGGCTGGCGAAACAGTCAGCTTTCTCTGAGCCGGAACTTGAGCAGCTTCTGATAAACTGATGTAGCTCGCCTGTAAGATGAAAGCAATGTGTCCACATGGTAGTTATGTTGTACCGTATAAAACAATGTGTCTATGTGGTAGTTATGTTGTACCGTATAACACAATGTGTCTATGTGGTAGTTATATTGTACCATATACAACAATGTGTCTATGTGGTAGTTATGTTGTACCGTATAAAACAATGTGTCCACATGGTAGTTATGTTGTACCGTATACAACAATGTGTCTATGTGGTAGTTATGTTGTACCATATTAAAAAAAATGTGTCTATGTGGCAGTTATATTGTACCGTATAAAGCAATGTGTCTATCTCGTAGTTATATTGTACCGTATACAACAATGTGTCTATGTGATAGTTATATTGGACCTTATACAACAATGTGTCTATGTGGCAGTTATATTGTACAGTTTGAAAGCAATGTGTCCACATGGTAGTTATGTTGTACCGTATAAAACAATGTGTCTATGTCGTAGTTATATTGTACCGTATAAAATAATGTGTCTATGTGGTAGTTATATTGTACCGTATACAACAATGTGTCTATGTGATAGCTATATTGTACCGTATGAAAGCAATGTGTCTATGTGGTAGTTATATTGTACCGTATAAAATAATGTATCTATGTGATAGTTATATTGTACCATATAAAACAATGTATCTATGTGATAGTTATATTGTACAGTATAAAACAATGTGTCTATGTGGAAGTTATATTGTACTGTATAAAACAATGTGTCTATGTGGTAGTTATATTGTACCGTATAAAACAATGTATCTATGTGGTAGTTATATTAGTTAGTTAGTTAGTTAGTCTTTCCTCTTGAGCCTAAGGCGGCGCATAGGGCAGAAGTCCTGTCTCTCCATGCCTGGCGGTTCGCTGCTATCTGTTGTAGATCTTGGATATTTACTTGGCCATTGAATGAGCCTTCTCTAATGATGGTTCTACGCAGGGTCTCTCTTGGTCTTCCCCGTTTTCTTTTCCCTACCGGTGACCATATGAGGGCTTGGTAGGGGAGTCTTGTCTTGTCCATTCTGAGTACATGGCCGATGTAGTTCCAACGGCGTCTTCTTATGAAATTGGATACTGTATCTTGCTTAGTCTCTTGTCTTAGTTGCGAATTGGTTCTGAAGTCTGTCCAGTGGATGTTTAGAAGTCTTCTAAGACATTTGTTCTCAAAATTGTCTAATTTTTTATCTAAAGCTACCGTTGATTTCCAACTTTCACATCCATACGTTAACACTGGAATCACACAAGAGTTGAAGATTTTAAGTTTTGTGTGTTTGCTGAGTGTCTTTGACTTCCAGATGTTTGACAGTTTATTGAAGGCACTAGATGCCAGTGCGATTCTAGATGATATTTCTGGTGTTGAGTCCCCTGTGGATGTCATTTTGCTTCCTAGGTATGTGAAGCTGTTGACTTTTTCAAGAACGTAGCTGTTCAATTTGGTCTCATCTGAACTGTTGGTAAGATCAATAGTCTTTGTTTTTGTGGTGTTAATTTGGAGACCAATTTGCCCTGAAACATTTTGGAGGTGGTTTATTTTCTCTTGGGCATCCGGATGTGTTGAACTCAAAAGCACTATGTCGTCGGCAAAGTCCAGGTCTTCTAGAATTTTGTCAACCCAATGGATACCCATATTTGTGTTGCTTGTGCATTTGCGCATGACCCAATCGATAGCTATTCCAAAAAGCATCGGTGATAAGACACAACCCTGTTTCACTCCTGTTTCGACTGAGAACCAGTCAGAGTTGCCTGTTTCTGTTCTTACGCAGCAACGTGTCTCTTTGTAGAAAGATTTTATGACGTTGGTATATTTGGTAGGAAAACCATAGATGTTAAGTAGATTCCAAAGTGAAGGACGGTGGATGCTGTCGAAGGCTTTTTGAAAGTCGACAAAGTTTGTGATTAATTTCGACTGGAATTCTACGGAGTCTTCAATGATTATTCTGAGGGTGAAAATGTGGTCTATGCATGACCGTTTTGGTCTGAAGCCTGCTTGTTCTTCTCTGAGCCTTTCATCTATCGCCTTTTTCAATCTCTCAAGTAACATGCTACAAAAAAGTTTTCCTGGTACTGACAATAGAGTGATACCACGCCAATTATTGCAATCAGACATATCGCCCTTTTTAGGCAGTTTGAAAATTACACCATCTTTCCACTGTTGTGGTGGGGATTCGCTTTGCCAGATTTCATTGATCAGCTATAACAAACGTTGTAAGGTGTTCTCATCTGCTGCTTTGAGCATTTCTCCTGAGATTTCATCTTCACCAACAGCTTTGTTGTTCTTCAATGTTTTGGTGGCTGCTTCAATCTCTTCCATGGTGAATGACTCGCAGGAGGCATCCAGTGGGTAGTTATATTGTACCGTATGAAAGCAATGTGTCTATGTGGTAGTTATATTGTACCGTATAAAACAATGTATCTATGTGGTAGTTATATTGTACCGTATAAAACAATGTATCTATGTGGTAGTTGTATTGTACCGTATAAAACAATGTATCTATGTGGTAGTTATATTGTACCGTATAAAACAATGTATCTATGTGGTAGTTATATTGTACCAGTATAAAACAATGTATCTATGTGGTAGTTATATTGTACTGTATAAAACAATGTGTCTATGTGGTAGTTATATTGTACCGTATAAAACAATGTGTCTATATGGAAGTTATATTGTACCGTATAAAACAATGTGTCTATGTGGAAGTTATATTGTACAGTATGAAAGCAATGTGTCTTTGTGATAGTTATATTGTACCGTATGAAAGCAATGTGTCTATGTGGTAGTTATATTGTACCGTATAAAAGTAATGTGTCTATGTGATAGTTATATTGTACAGTATACTACAATGTGTCTATGTGATAGTTATATTGTACAGTATGAAAGCAATGTATCTATGTGACATTTATATTGTACCGTATACAACAATGTGTCTATGTGATAGTTATATTGTACCGTATGAAAGCAATGTGTCTATGTGATAGTTATATTGTACAGTATACTACAATGTGTCTATGTGATAGTTATATTGTACCGTATACTACAATGTGTCTATGTGATAGTTATATTGTACAGTATGAAAGCAATGTATCTATGTGACATTTATATTGTACCGCATACAACAATGTGTCTATGTGATAGTTATATTGTACCATATGAAAGGAATGTGTCTATGTGATAGTTATATTGTACTGTATAAAATAATGTGTCTATGTGGAAGTTATATTGTACCGTATGAAAGCAATGTGTCTTTGTGATAGTTATATTGTACCGTATGAAAGCAATGTGTCTATGTGGTAGTTATTTGTATCCTATAAATCCATGCATCTGTGTGGTAGTTATATTATACGGTAAGTAAGCAATGTGTCTATATTATGCAGCTGAATGTAATTTTTCAAGTTACGGCTATAGTGTACATCATCAAAACACTATTTCTATGTTGTAGTTATATTGTAAAGTATCAACACAATTTTTATATGTGATATTAATACTATATGTGGTGAAAGCAATATGTCCATGTGCTTTACATTATAAAAACAACATTTCTACGTGTTAGTAATACTTAACATTATGAAATTAAAAAGGTTGAAAAATTCAATTTTGGAAAATAATTTTTGAGAATTTTTTAAATACAAAAAAAATGTTCTAATTTGAAACATTTAAACAAACTTTACCAATCTTACTTACAACAAATGCAATAATAACAAAAAGAAAAAATAAACAACCGAAGAGTTTGCAAAGAATACTAACACAAAAACTAATAAAATAAAATAACTAATATAACCTAGAAAGAAAGACAATAATAATTCGACAAGAAAGAATACCAATAACTACAACAAAAACAAAATAAATAAAAACAAAAACAAAAACCAAACCACTAAAACTAAATAAAATAACCAACCAAAAAAAACAACCACCAACCCAAAACCCACAATTTTTCTAACCCCACAACCAACTAATCTAACAAAACCATTAACTAAAACTAATTTTATTAAAATAACCCCTAAAAAATAGATAAAAGAGTTAAAAAACTCATAAAAACATTGCTTATGTTTGGTTTATTAATAACATTATAAATATTTTATTATATAATTTTAAAATTTTAAAAATATGTTTTGTGGTTGTTTTTTTTTGTTTTTTTTGCTGTGGGGGGCCCTTGTGTGTGTGCGTGCAAGAAGCTGATGGGATGTATCCTACAATGCATTGCAGAACCCTGAAGAATGAAAGGATACTGATTTTGGGCGGTCGTTTATATACACTGGGCCCCGCCATTTTATCTACCTCTCTGATCGTCCCAACCACTGTCGGAGAGGCGTCCATGCTTATGTTTCATTGGAGAGGGCTTGAACCAGCCTTTCTCGGCCATGATCCAAGCAAGGAGGGAGCACAAATGCCTGTGGGTTTGATCAGGACTGGTCTGTGCAGTCCACAGCTGCACTCAGAAGAAGGCGAACGTGCCTGTGAATGGAGTCCAGTGGACTCAGGCAGAAAATGATTGTGTATTGTGCGGGCGATGCTTTGGGTGAGTGTTGAGTATATTTAAGTAGTGTAGACTAATATAGCCGGCTTCGTGGCTTAGAGGTTATGACTTTTCTCTGTAATCTCGTATACTCTCGTCTGTGACGTGATGACGGTGATAATCAGCAGTGGTTCGAATCGCATCGGTAACTTACGGGGTATGTGAGCCGGCCGCTCAGAAAGCAATGGCAAACTACTGAGCGTAATCTTGCCAAGAAATCAACATACAGCTGAAAGATGCTGGTGTTGACAGCGATGTCCTGTAAAGGATATGCAAAAAAAAAAGACTATTATAATAGTTTGATAAATGTTCCAAGATGCTAGCTGAAGCCCAGTGGTTATCCATGTTTGTGTTTACTTGTGTTATGGCCACAGGCTGATACAGTAGGCCAGGTGGATGACAGTAGCACATTGTGGCGGTAGTATGTATTATTTTACACAGGCCACGTGATTATGGTGGGTACATGAATGGTGATACCACATATCACTCATGAGCAAGATTGATGTCTGTGCTGGATATGTCCTATGAAGCATAGATATGTGGGGTGAGCAGCCTGTGACAATTCAAGCAGTAATATGATGATGGTGATTATGATGATTATTGTGATGCTAAGGGATAATTATTATGATGCTGATGATTGTGTTGATGATTATGATGTCCACATGATGATGATTATAGTGATGATGGCCATGTGATGATGATGATGATTGTGATGATGATGGTCACATGATGGCCATGATGATGGTGATGTACACCAGGTGCTGAAATGCCCTGTGGTAATCGTGGTGGATAGATGTAAACTATGTTGTGATTTGATCCACAGTCAGTGACATGGTGTTCAACTGCAGATATGGTGTGAATGTGTAGAAACATAGACTGTTGTAGAATATAGGTGCCCTGCAAGAAGGTGTGTAATGGGGAAATCCCATGAATTGACAGCCAGGAAGATTAAGGGATGGTGTGCCCCTGCTATGCTGTACCTTACAGGAACCATGTGTTAATGTATTTAACTACCCATGGCAAGAAGAAGAACCTGTGTACTTATGTTATAGTAGTCCTGTGTGAATTTAGCCGTTATGGAAAAGTATGTTGTGGTGGTGGCCTCATCAGGCAGTACACAGTATTTGTCTGATTTACGGTCGAGACCTGTGTAACACCCTGTTGTCTGATTGTTGCTAATGCAGTGGCATGCATTCTGATTGTGTCAAGTGTTGAACTACAGCTGCTGTGTGTTGTTGTGCTAGATTACCATCAGTGCAATAGATGTTGTTTGTTCTTATAGATGTGTTTGTTTACAAATGTCCACAGAGAAGGCAAGTGATGTTGTTTGTTCCTGTAGATGTGTTTGTTGCATCACTATCCTGTGGTTGCTGCTAGTGCAATCTCCTGTTGTCAGGTAGAGCTGCAGTATTGAATTTTATTTGCTGAAAACGTCATGGCTGGGGCACTGTACATGATATGTGACTGGATTATGTTTGGTGTTACCTGTATTGTCTGCCAGACAGTTTTGTTGCTCTCTCTCTCGCACGCGCTCTCTCTCTCTCCTCTCTCTCTCTCTCTCTCGCTCTCTCTCTCTCTCTCTCTCTCTCTCTCTCTCTCTCTCTCTATATATATATAATATATATATATATATATATATATATATATATATATATATATATATGGCTGTGGGTGCCACAGGAGAAGTGAGGGTGAGGGAAGATGACCTGACATCTGGTGTCCAGTAACAGGGTGTGCTGGCATTGGCTAGTGTTGGCCTTAGGCCGCACTGTTTGATATAATTGTGTAATAGTAATATTGATTTGTGGTATCTGAATGTGGTAAGTTTCACTGAGGTATAGGCATCCTGTGAGCTTGTGCATGGGAGTGCATGGAAAGTCAGAAAGGACCGAGAGCATTGCAGAGAGGCATGATCATGTCACCCACGGTTGTTATCTTTTGAAACAGTAGTAAACCAAAAAGGGGGGGGTTTTTTCAAGGGGGAGTCATTTTTTTCAGTTTTTTGGGTTTTTTTTAAAAATTGGTGAACCAAGGTT
>JACEFZ010007834.1:0-108438 GCA_014155875.1 Cepaea nemoralis
TTCGTATAGCTTTAGATGTAATGCATGGCCACCTGCCTTTATAAATTCAGCAGCAAATCCATCAGTCCCAGTTGCCTTATTGTTTTTAAGTCGTGTGATTACATATAGGATTTCTTCAAATGTAGGTTCTTCAATTTGTGGTTCGCATGTTAGAACCTCTTCCTGTGGGAAAATGTTACTTGGAGCTTCACAATTTAGTAATTCAATAAAATATTCTTTCCATGTGTTGCACATTTCCTAATTGGTATTTATCATATTCCCATTTTTGTCTTTTAAACCATATGTGTTTTGTTGTTGCCCTCGTTTCATTGACTTCAGTTCTTTAAACAATTTTCTGGATTCATTTTTCTGGTGATTAGTTTCCATATCTTTGATTATATTACTCATATATTCTCGCTTCTGCTGTCTGACTATTTTTGTAGCCTCTTTACATGCATTTCTATAATGCTCTTCCTTTTGGATGTTATTGATGTCATTTAACCATACATGTCTGGCATTCTTCTTCCTAATGACTGCTTCTTCACATTTTTGATTGAACCATCTGTTATTTCTATGCGTGGTTAACACACCGAGACATTCTTCTGCTGTAGATTGAATTGTATTCCTGATGTTCAACCAAGTTTGGTCAACGCTTTCCTCCGAAGGGTTTTGCAGAGTTTCAAGTTTACATTTTATTTCATCTGTAAATTTCTCTTGACTGTAATGTCTTGTAGTTTTTCTCTGTTATATGTTGGGTCTAATCTTTGTAATTTAGTATAGAAAGCTCTCTTAAGTTTTATTTTAAATTTTGCTCCAAGGAGGAAGTGGTCACTGTGGCACTCAGCTCCTCTATAACTTCTGACTTGCTGTATGTTTGATGCATTTCTGTTGTTAATTAAAATGTGATCGATTTGATTATAGGTTCTCTTGTCACATGATTTCCAAGTTTGTTTGTGTAATTCTTTTCTTTGTAGTCTGGTACTGCTAATCTGCAGTCCTTTGGCTTCTGCCAGGTTGATGACTCTCCAACCATTATCATTTGAAGTTGTATGTAGGCTTTCCATACCGGCCACTTTTTTTTATTAGTTTGCTCTCTACGTATTTTTGCATTGAAGTCTCCCAGCACAATCAGGATGTCCTGTTTGGGGGTTTCTTCTATGACATCTTCCAGATCATTATAAAAGTCTTCTTTAATATCATCTTCTTTCTCTTCAGTAGGTGCATGTACATTAATCATCGTTATATTTTTCCATTTACCTTTTATTCGTAATTTACTAATCCTGTCATTAAAAGCTTTAAAGTTTAAAACGTTCCCCATAACTCTTTTTTGATGACAAATCCTGTTCCTAATTCATGTTTATTTTGGGTGTTTCCTCCATATATTATAATCATTCCATTTTGCTCTAAAGTACCCTCTCCTGGCCACCTTATTTCTTGAATTGCTGTTATATCCATTTGATATTCAACCAGCTCCCGGGTTAGTTCTTCGGCCGCTCCAGCTCGATATAGTGTCCGTACATTCCATGTTCCAAATCTCAAAAGTCCTTTAACGTTCCAAGATCGTTGTCCAGATAAGTCAGTCCGATATCGAGGCTCATGTATTTGTTTCGTAACAAAGAAAGGTTTTTTTTACAAAGATGGGGATGTTAACCCCACGCTTCAACCCCCAACCTGGAGAACCAGGGTGTTTCTCTTTGTCTGTTCTCTACCCTTTTACCTGTCCGGCTTGGGAGGCCCTGCTGGTAGGCATAGCTCTCAGGGTCATTGAGAAACTCAAGCTCCCCCACCACGACAAGGTGGAAACACCATATATATATATATATATATATATATATATATATATCCGGTTAGCGGGGTAGGGGTATCCCCTATCAAAGGAGATGTAAGACGCCTCCTTTCCTCCGTTAGTCTACGGGACACCCTTGGGCAAAGTGGAGTACCCGTTTAGCCCCCACTCCCCCACCCCCGATCAGGGTTAAGGGAAGCCATGGAAGCAGGTTGTGGATGGAGTTTGAGAGCAGCTGACAGATTGTTGTTAGTTATGGTCTTGCACTCTGCGGCGATAGGCAGATGATCTCATCAGTAGAGACAATGGCTATGGCCATCGACTAGTACAGTCACTGCCCAGAAGGAAAGCAATGGCAAACAACCTTCTGAAAAACTTGCCCAGAAACTATAACAACCATGAAAGAAAACATAATAATAAAGAAATCTGGAGGCGAGACCTCAGGGCAGGCAGATCAGATAACACTGGGGAAGAGTGTGACACAGGGACCAGTACTAGTAATCGTGATGACGGAGTTAATCCTGAATATGTTACCAAGGAAATCCCCTGTGTCAGACTAAGAAACAGAGTGAGAATAGCAACGTGGAATGTGAGAAGTCTGTATAAGGGAAAGCTTAAAGTAGTGTGATTGAGAGATAAAGTGATGAGATTGAGAGGCTAAATATTCAAATGTTAGGAATTAGTGAACATCGCTGGAGCGGCAAGGGACATTTTACAACTGAAAATGTAAGTGTTTTCATTTATTCTGGTAGAGACATCGGAGGCCGGAGTGGAGTGGCATTTTGCTTAGATAAGACAACTGCAAAATCTTTAATAGGATATAATCCAGTTAGTGATAGAATCCTAACTATTAGACTTAAAGGCCGTCCAAAAAAACACAACTCTTATACAGATATATGCACCTACTTCAACAGCAGAGGAGGACGAAATTGAAGATTTTTACAACACACTAAAAGACACATTAAATAAGATTGGTCATAATGATATAGCAATAATAATGGGAGATTTTAATGCAAAAGTAGGTGCAGGAAGAGCTGAAAATGCGAGACACGTTTTAAGAAAATTTGGATTAGGAAATAGAAATGATGCAGGTGACAAATTAATTGAATTTTGCACAAAAAATGAGTTAACGATAGCCAACACGCTTTTTAAACAACATCCAAGAAGACTCTTCACATGGAAGTCTCCAGACAGTATTACCAAAAATCAGATAGATTATATTTTAATACAAAGAAGATGGAGATCAAGCATAACATCTGCAAAAATCCTACGGAGTGCAGACTGTGATACAGATCATCAGTTATCAGAAGCAGATCTGAAATTAAAACTCAAAAAGCTTATCCGAGGACCATAGCCACTTCGTTTTGATCTCACAAAAATACTGGATGCATACACTGTAGAAGTTAGGAATCGCTTTGGGGTCTTGATGTCTGTACAAGAAGAATTGACACCTGATGAACTGGCGGTACAAGCTAGAGATATCTTGATAACTGCAGCCAACGATTTAATTCCGACCAAGGAAAGGCAACTTAAGCCATGGATTACATCAGACATGTTAGAATTAATAAAACAACGAAGGGAGCTGAAACAGAAAGGAGATGAATCCGATAACAGCAGGATGAAGTATAAATCTTTAACTCTAGAAATACGAAATAACATAAGAAAGAAAAAAATAATCAATATATACAAGATTGCTGTACCAGAATAGAGCAATATCATAAGACTGGAAGAGATTATGAAATGTTCAAAGAAATGAAGTTATTGAAAAGAAATGTTCAACCTCAATTGAATGTTATCTGTGACAAGATGGGAAATGCCTTAACATAATCTAGACAAATTCTAGAAAGATGGCAGGAGTACTGCAGTGGAATGTATGATATGAGTGACAGTGAGGATATGAATGAGATACATGAGCCAATGACAGTAGAGACAGAACCTGAACCCTCATTAGATGAAATTGCTTGGGCTATAAAGAACCTGAAAAATGCTAAATCACTTGGGCTGGGTGTGATGAGATACCAGCTGAACTAATTAAAGCGGGACGAGAAGAAAGCATACACATATATCATGCATTATGTACAAAGATTTGGAAATATGGTATATGGCCAAAAGATTGGAAGAGAACTATATTCATTCCAATACCAAAAAAAAAGGGCAACCTGAAATTATGCACCAACTATAGAACTGTTGCCCTGATAAGTCATGCAAGTAAAATTCTACTAAAAGTCATAATGGGAAGACTTCGAAAGAAAATAGAAGAAGAGATTAACGTGGTTCAAGCTGGATTTAGACAAAGAAGAGGAACAAGAGATCACATGTTAAACATGCGTTTAATAATAGAGAAGTGCAGAGAATTTAATGTAAATCTATTCTCATGTTTTGTAGATTATTCAAAGACATTTGACTGTGTACAACATCAGAAACTTTGGGAAATCATGAGGAATATGGGCTTTCCATCACATGTAGTATAACTCATAAAAATTCTCTATCTAGACCAACAAGCTGCAGTTAGAATAGATGGCGAGGCATCAGATTGGTTTGACGTCAAGCAAAGAGTCCGTCAGGGCTGAGTGCTGTCACCCTATTTGTTTAACCTGTACGCCGAAAATATAATCAGAAATGTAAGAGATGATATAAACAGGGAGCTATATGATGCCCTCAATATCGGCGGTCATGACATACCAGAGATTCGATATGCTGATGATACAGTATTACTATCCACAACACAGAATGGCATAGAAAACCTAATAACCTCAACCCAATTGAATAGTGAAAATCATAACTTATATATTAACATAGCAAAAACAAAGATAATGCATACAGATAAAACTACTATGGAGAAAGAAATATACATTAATGGGGAAAAATTGGAGGTGGTAGCAAATTTTGAATATCTTGGGTCATTGATTACCAACAAAGGTGACACAATGAAAGAAATTAAACGGCGACTATCAATTGCTCTTCAAAGACTAAAACAGCTGAATAAATTAAGGAGTGGGACAGACAGAACTACAAAAATTTGATTTTTAAGAGCACGCATCTTTCCCATTGCAACATACGCCTGTGAGACATGGACACTTACTAAACAAGCTGAACAGCTCATAAACGCCTTTGAATATAAATGTTATAGACGAGTTCTAAGAATATCTTGGGTAAAGAAAAGAACAAATGCATCAATACTTGCAAGAGTTGAATATTGAAGAAGGTTGGCTATTAAAGACGATAAAACAAAGAAAATTGAAATATTTTAGGTCACTTGAAATCGTCACGAAAGTTTGGAGAGAACAATAATGGAAGGGTATATGCCTGGGAAGAGAGGAAGAGGAAGGTCCAAAGAGAAGATGGGTGCAGGATGTGGCGGATGATCTCCAGATTGGGTGTATCAGGACGCGGGACATCTTGCTTATGATCGAGAGGTTTTCCGGAAGGTTGTTATGGGAGCGAGGTTCTGCAAAGGACATGTTACTGAATGAATGTGTATATATATATATATATATATATATATATATATATATATATATATATATATATATATATATATATATATATATATATACAAGAGCTTGCAGCCGTATTGCCTAAGGAGTATTTATTTTTAACGATAAGCGTTAGTGACCAGTAAATAGTGACCAGCTGAGACCGATACTAAAAGCCTGCCCGGTCGACGACATTTGTTTGTTGACGACGTGAGTTTCTTTTGTTTCTTATGTGACGAAAAGTGAGAAAGTTACACATTATAATTTGCTGATTGTCATAACATGCAAAACATACTTGATTTTCATTGTACGATTATAATGCGTTTTCCCATCGTCTGAGCGAGTGAAGGTGTTAGATACATCTGCAAAGTATTTTTCCTTACAGCTGGACGAAAGCACGGACGTTGGCAACTTAGCTATTCTGATCGTGTATGTGAGATATCGATACAGAGACAACTTGAAAGAAGAGTATGTCTTTTTCGTCAATGAGCATTATTAAGACAAAATACAGAAATAGTATGGAAATTTGTTCTCCTTTGCGGGTAGCCCTGACTACAATCGAGCCACTATTTGATAAGCTTGTAAATAATAAACAGGCCAACCCCTCGCATTAAACAAACAAACAAACAAACAAACTTTATTTTCCAATGGTAACAAATTGGGCATGCAGGCCCGTCTTACATTCGGCCCTTCCAATTACTCATCTTTCGTTCATCAATAGTGCATGATACATTCACATAGGGAAAAAACATTTTCATATGAATGTTGTTAACATAAACAATGCATGTTACCATGTTATGAGACACACCCCCCACACACACCACACATCCCCCACCCACCACACATCTCCCACAAACACATCCTCTACTCACCCACACACACCCCCAGGTACACACACATCTCCCACTCACCCACCAACAAACACATCCCCACCCACCCACGCACACACAATCCCAGGCACACATATATGCACCAATCCATCCATCCCCCACCCACACACATCCCCCACCTACACACATCTCCCCACCCTTCACATAACCCACACACATTCACCCACCCATATATCCTCCGCCACCCAGCTAAGAATACATCCCCCAACCACACAACCCCCAAACCCCACACACACACACACACGCACCTCCCCATCAATCCACACATCCAGCACCTACCCATACACACTCGCCACACCAATCCACATATCCCCACCCACCCGCACATTTTCCCACCCACCCTCGCATCCCCCCACACACACATCCCTCACCCACACATTACCACACCTACCCACCTACACATCCCCCACCCACACACACATCCCCCACTCACACACCCATCCACCAAACCACACACACACATCTTCCTATACCTCTACAATAATCCACCACACACATATCCCCACACACATATCCCCCACAAACATCCCCCACACACACCCACACACGCATCCCCAACTATCATCCTCCCACACCCACACACACACCCACACACACCCACACACACATCTCCCACCTACACACGTACCCCCATTCACATACACACATCCGTCACCCACATACACACATCCGCCACCCACATACACAAATCCCACCAACATACACAAATCCCCCACCCACACACATAACCCACCCACACACCCATCTCCCAACCCACAAGCACACACATCCTCCCACACCCCAACACATACCCGTACCACACAACACATCCCCCCACACACACATCCCCACATACACCACACACATACCCCCACCACACACACACGCATACCCCACACACGCTTACCCCACACACAGACATCCTCCCACACACACACCCCCCACTCACACACACATACATCTCCCCGTCAAACCAAACATCCCGCACCTACCGAAACACACTTGCCGCACCCATCCACACATCCCCACAATCTACCTCAACCACTCACACATCCCGCACCCATCCACATAAACATCCCCACCCATAAATAGTTTCTGTTAGCAGCTGATCATTAAATCATTTTTATTACAACATACTGTAATTTAGTCAGCTTATTTAAAATCTGACTTGTATCGTTTCCCAAGATATATTTTATTTATAAAATTTTATATTGGTGTTCATTACTGTTGCTGTATACGAGTATATACACCTTTACAATAAGACCTAAATGTAGTTTTGACATTATAAAACATTTTTGATTTGTAAATCTCTACAATACAATTTTTTACTCATCAAAATAGGTACTTGAATAACGAAGACACAAACAATAGATTGCACGATTTATTGTCTGGCATATTTCGCTGCATCTCTTCAGGTACATACTGCAGAAATCACAAAACGTAAAGTAAATTAACTAGATAAATCCTTAAAGTTGAAATATACACATATTTGCATAATAATGTCAATTGTCTACCACGGTAATTTTAAGCTGACTAACATGTCTTTCTGTTTGCACAAATCTGGCTTGCGTTGATTGATCATAATTGCTTCTGCAAACTTTAACAAGCGAGTATTTGTGTGTTACACAACACGCGAAAGGCAATGTCTCTGTCAACCACATGGCCGCTTTCGATAATGTGCCTACCGATTGAAGACGCGGGGAGCTTCCTGTGTGTCGGCCCCACTTTGGCTAGCATCGCCTGTGTGTCGTATCTTGTCAACCCATTGAGGTATGTGTTCTGACACTCTTTTGTTCAGCTGTCTCTCTGTTCTACCGATGTAGAAGGCCTGGCATCTACATGTGAATTGGTAAATACAATTGTTTGTGGCGTACAGAGGAACAGGCTCTTTGACTGCTGGTGTGGGAATTGGTATGGTTCTATATCTAATGACTGGAGTTGCAGCACAGAATGTTCGGACCTACTGCTGTAGTAAGCCGGTCTTGTAGACGTTGCATTACGTCATCCCCTCGAAAGGTTAGCTGAATGAATACCTTGAGTTTAGGGACTGAAGTTGCGTCTGGTTTTGGTTTGGGCTGTTGGCAGTGGCGCTTTATAAATCCTGTGGAGTATCCATTAAGGTTTAAGACATTCTTCAGAGTTTCAAATTCCTCTGTCAGTGTGTCTTGGGTGTATATATTTCTAGCAAGGTCAAACAGGGTCCGCACTAAGCCCCGTTTATACTGGACAGATGTGAAGCTCTGAAAATGTAGGTATTGGCCAGTCCATGTTCCTTTGCGGTACACCGATCTTTGAATTGTGCCGTTTGCTCTACGTCTCATTAGAATATCTAGGAACGGCAACGCTTCGTTGTGTTCGTGTTCCATAGATAGAGAGATGTTTTTATGCGTCATGTTCATTATGGCCTGGAACGATGTTGCTTGTAGCTCGATATAGCGAAATATGTCAGGCAATAAATCGTGCAATCTATTTTTTGTGTCTTCGTTATTCAAATTCACTACGGGAAAATGGGACTACCATTAAATAAATAACCGTCATCCAATAATATTATGGAGCAGTATTTAGCGCACCGGGACAACACCCACAATTACGTTAAATCTTATATTTATATTAAAATGTATTTTAAGGTCATATAAAATTCCAGATTACAATGAGAAAATTGTTTTTAAACGGCACCGGTCCCTGGTGCAAAAGGAAAATTTTATGTCGGTCCGCTAAGTGAAAAGTTTGGGAAGCACTGATGTAAAGGATCAATCATTTTGGCTGCAGAAACAACTATTCCAAAATTAAAGAAGGTGGGTTGTAAGAAATGGATGACAGAAGAAATTGTACACCTAATGGAAACAAGAAGACTCAACAAAAATAATTCTGCCAAATATGAAGAAATTCACAGACAAGTCAGAGTATTATTTAAGGAGGCAAAAGAAACATGGCTTGAGGAAAAATGCTTAGACATTGAAAAACAACACAACAGACAAAATACCAAATTAGTGCACAAAAGAATTAAGGATCTTACTAATAAAAGAACAAGTACATCAACAGACTGTCTAAAAACTAAAGATGGCAAAATCGTAATAGAAAAAAATATCAGATGCTACATGTATCGACAGATTATGTGACAAACCTTTATAATGATAACAGAGAGGAACAGTATGATATTAGATTTAATAATGAAAGGCCGCCAATTTTGAAGATGGAGGTTCAAAATGTTCTTAAACATATGAAATCTGGCAAGGCCCCCTGTGCAAATAACATCACAACAGAAATGATTAAAACTTTAGAAGAATTTGGACTAGAACAAGTCACCAGACTGCTGAACACATTATAAGATACTCGAGATATACCTTCTAGATTATGTAACTCTGTATTTATTGCAATTCCAAAGAAATCAGGAGCCTTGGAATGTGATCAACATAGAACAATTAGTATAATGAGTCACATCACAAAGATTTTGCTACGAATTATCATGCAAAGAGTGAGGAAGAAGATACAACCCGAAATAGGGGAAGAACAATGTGGGTTTGAAGAAGGAAAGGGTACAGTAAATGCTGTGTATATGCTGCGAACAGTTATTGAACATGCTATAGAAGTAAACAAGGATATACATCTTTGATTTATTGACTACACAAAGGCTTTTGATAGAGCTAGATATGTCAACATGTTAGATATGCTTGCAGATCTACAAATTGATGGGAAAGACATTAGACTTATAAAAAACATATATTGGAAACAACAAGCTGCCATAAGGATTGATAATGAAGTGGGACGATATCAACCTATTAAGAGAGATGTTAGGCAGGGATGTGTAATGTCTCCAGATCTTTTTTCACTATACAGTGAAAATATTTTCAGGAATGTAGAAGATATAAATGGAATCAGCATTGGCGGACGAAACATCAATAACATTAGATATGCAGATGATACAGTATTGATTGCAGACAATGCACAAGATCTACAGCAATTAGTAGACGCAGTTGTGGTACACAATGAGCAGCTGAGGTTGGAATTAAATTGTAAGAAGACACAGGTTATGGTCGTTACTAGGAAGAACGAAGTACCACAATGTAATATACAAGTAAATAGGAATATTCTTCAACAAGTGAATCGGTACAATTATCTCGGAACAGTCATAACATCTGATGGGAGATGCCTTGAAGAGATTAGAACAAGAATCGCCATGGCGAAAGTAGCCTTTAGCAAGATGAAAAACATTCTGACCAATAAAAAGATGTCAATTGAAACGAGAAAAAGAGTGTTGAGGGGATACATAGAACCTGTTCTTTTGTGTGGATGTGAAACTTGGACAATGTGCAGTGAAGCTGAAAAACATCTGATGGCTGCAGAAATGTGGTTTCTGAGGAAAATGCAAAGAATACCATGGACAGACAGATAAACCAATGACCAAGTACTACAGGAGACAAATGAAAATCGTAAATTGATTAGAGAAATTAGACGTAGACAGTCAAAATGTTTTGGACATGTTATGAGAAGAAATGGATTGGAGAACTTAGTGACAACTGGCACGATCGAAGGGAAGAGACCAAGAGGAAGACTGAGAGGAAAATACCTGGATGGCTTGGCCACATGGCATGGACGAGACAGGAACACTGAGCTGATCCACGACGCTGGTGATCGAGTGAAATGGCGAGTCATGACCGCCCACGCTTTCCGGCATGGCACATGATTGATTGATTGATGTAAAGGATATGCAACTAACTTTTTTAAAACCTTGTAATATGTTAGTCTTGAAAATATACTACACGCTATCAGCCTATTCCCCAGATGTGTACAATGAGTAATTTAAACAGCATTTTCTGATACTCGTAAAATACTTACAGGTTTGATACTGGCGATAGTTTCACGGAATGAAACAGAGCTGTTTTTAACATTGAGGGCAGCCCACTATTAAGATTTGTTTTCTCTCGTCACAATTCGGGAGAGTAGCGGCTGTCCGAGTGACTAGAATGCAGGATCCTCATTCGGGAGACCCTAGTTCGAATCCTCTGTAAGGTGTGGATTTTTTTTTCTGCCGGGGGCAAAAAGAAAACCTTTATGTGCACCGTTCGCGGCGACTGCACTTGCCATACACCGCTAGGTATTATATTGGAAGAAAATGGCAAATACAGAGACAGACCATTCGGGAATCTCTTCAGTGACATGCGTCAATTGCAGAATTCCCAAAAACGCTGATATATGTGTCAGGTCTTAGATATGTCTGAGCTACCGTATAACAGTAAACGGTACTACTTGCTTTCTGTTAGCGCCGAATGTTGGGCGGCACTGACCAAACCTGACACCCCACATTGTGCCAAATTCTTCGGGCAGAGGAGAGCGCAGTTGGGAGGGGGGGGGGGGGGGTTACACGCCTTATCCTGGTGCGAAGAAATGCAACCTAAAGACTAAATGTCATGGCAGGGCAGACCAGGCCCTAAGCCTTGGTTGGCAACTGGTCTAGGATTGGAGCTCCGACAGCGGACAGTTCTGAAGATTGTCTTGCTCCAGACATATTCGTGTTACTTTTCCTCTGGAGTGAACTAGGCAAGCCGAGAGAGGGATCATGATGCATGGGCAACACATGGTCTCTACAATTTAGCACAGGCTTTGTGCTATGGAGATGTATAAATTCATCCCTGGTCTTAACCGGTCACAGAATCAAAGCGAGAGGTAGCAGTTACGGTTATAAGTGCTTCTCAGTTTGCGTAGACAGAGGCGCCACGGGTTGCCTCTGATGGTGGGAGACACCTACAGGTGTCACTGATCAGCTACCACCCGCCTCAAGCTGGGCTTCCCCCGGCCAAACGGGTGCTTTTTTTCCACTGACCTGACGGATGTTGTTACCTAACTCAAATGTCTTAACATTGATATTGCTGGCTTGCAGGAGACTCGACTCGCTGTGGAAGGGTCACTCAGGGAAACTATTACACCCTTGTTTACACATCATCGTTCGTCATTCATCAGCGCTATCAAGACAAGTCACCTGAACAAGCCAAGCAACCTGATACGGGGGAAAATGGCACGCTGTAATAACACAAAAAGGCACGTAGCATCTAAAATGTGCAGTGTGGGAGCCAACAAGACTGTCAAGAAGACGAAAGTGGAGAGCCTGCCTATGAGCTGTAACAAAGAAATTAAAGCTACAGTCACTACTGAAACTGCCACTAGGAAAAGCGACGACAACCCACCACAGACAAGAGCAAAAACAGTTGAGGATAAGGAGGAGAAAGACACCAGAGTCAGAAACACCGACTCAAAAACAGTCAGATGGGTGTTCAAGCGGATAAAAGTGGAGCTCTCAGAAGAACAAATCCAGAAGCAGCTGTAGGAAGAAAATCTTCACATCAGAATCCTGAAGTTAGAGTGGATTATGACATACTCAAGGATCCCTACAACGCTGGCAGTGGTGACTACTGAGGGCTGCGAGATGCCACAAAAGGTATCGATAAACCAAAAACTACAACAGCCCGAGAGATTCCTACCAAGAATGTTCCAGATGCCAGAGGGCCGGCCAAAGCAAAGCAATATGTCGCATCAAGATGAAAATCTGCCGGTACTGCGCCGATCATCACGCATACAAAGAGTATTCCCTGGCCAAGCTGGACACGGACTTCAGAGCACCCAACAATAAAAGAAAGTGCGCCAGCTGCCTGGGCAAGGATGGAGCAAGATACTTGGGCTGTCCGTACCTCCAAAGACACAGAGACGTGTTAAAGATCGCCATTTTCACTAAGACACCATTTAAGGAAGCAATGCGGAGGTGCGAGACGGCCACAGGCATCTAGCAAACTGAAAGAGCACAAATGCAGAGCCAGATCGACGAATTGATACAACAAGTTAAGCTTCTGCACACTCCGGCACCGACCAGAGACATTGAAAAGCTACTTGCCGAAATAAAAGAGACGCAGAAAACAAAGCAAGAGGTGGAGAACATGGTGCAAACAACAAAGAAGAACCAAGAGATACTACATGCAATACAAGCCGAGAGAAAACTGTTACAAACTGAGAGGGATTCAACCCAAATTAAACCAACAGAAGACACGGTAAAGAACACAGAAAAACCACACGATGAAGATCAACAAGAAAACATCGAAAAGCTGCTCAAGACACTACATAAAAAAGTATGCAAAAAGACGCAGGATGAAGCCCAGCAAAAGACCAATGTAAAACCTCAAGAAGAAGCCAGCAACCCATTCACATTTACGAATAAATTCAAGGGGAAACCAGTCTTCAATCGGAAACGTGACACAAGCCTAGTCAGCCTAGATGCGACGATCAACCCTGTCGACGCAGATTACCTGACTAGTCCGAAGAAGATATAGAAAATGCAGCAAACTTCACCAGGGGACAACTACAAGAAAGCAACATCAGACGAGCCAGAAGCCAATGCCGACAAAAGAAACCATATATAGAGATACACTCTAACGAAAGACTAACTAATCCGAACCAGACACCCCTCGTAAGAGCGCACAAGGCAAAACAGGGAAGAACCCCACACAAACCTACGGATCTGCACTCTAACCACCGTTGAAAAACGCAGGTTAAACGAGACCGAGTTTGGAATTGTTGTATTTGAATCAAGCTACCTTCTTTCTCTTATCATTCTTTTTCCACTATTTTTTTTCCTCATGCTCATCCTTCTTTCTCCTATTCTTCTTCTTCCGATATTTTTTTTTCTCATCCTCATCCTTCTTGCCGGTCTCTCTGGCCGAGGAGTTACAACATTTTCTCCGTAATCCCGTATATCACGCAGAGTCTCGTAGCGGGAGGGAGCTGGGAGCGGTTCGACCCCCGCTGGTGACTTGCAGGATAACTGAGCCGGCCGCTCAGAAAGCAATGGCAAACTACTGAGCGTAATCTTGCCAAGAAATCAACATATAGCTGAAAGATGCTGATGTTGACAGCGATGTCCTGTAAAGGATATGAAAAAAAAAACAACATCATCCTTCTTTCTCTTATCCTTCTTCTTCCAGTATTTGTTTCCTCATCCTCACCCTTCTTTCTCCAGTTACACAGCCAATTCCTCCCCGTTAGGACTCTCCGTGGCGAATTGGTTACGCCGCCTGCCTTGCGCTCCGAAGGTTGTGGGTTCAATTCCATCCTACGTCATTCGATTCACGAAAGCAATTTTCTCGGAGACACCTGGCGGTCGTCGCTGGAGCACAAACTCCGTTCGTACTTTGTGCTACGCTTTCGACAGGTCGCCTTGTGGAAAGAGACCAAGCCATATAGGAGAAAACTCGGTGCAATGAAGTCGATTCTCTTGCCATTTACCACCCCCCCCCCCCCCCCCACCCCCAACCTTTTCCCCTTTCAGTCATCTTTCTGCGAGAAACACTAATATTCATAACAACGATAACTACTGTTACAGATGAAACTAGCAGTGGAGCACCAAAATATCGTGGTGTCAATACGACAACTTTAAGAAACTCAACCAATATTATGAAACTTAAGATTTAAAGGCATATTAGAACGTGAACATTTTTATTTTCACACTTAAAAAGGCATAATAACTTTTATCTATGGCGGTAGCGCATGTGACTGATAAGGCCAATTTGCGCTGTAAATGTCCGTTCACAGTGGATGCATGTGAACACGTGGTCATTTCCACCATCATGCACCATCTTACGTCTCAAACGCTCGGTGTGTGACTTATCTGCAATGATTTTCTCCTTTGTCTTTATTCCATTTCTGATGTTTGCCCTCCATGCAACACGTTCAGTGGCGACTTGCTCCAATTGTGCATTATCAATGCCTGTATCAATCATGTCCCGCTTACACACATCTTTGTATCGTAGTAGAGGCCGACCCTGAGATCTCTTACCCATCTGTAATTCACCAAAAAAAAGATGTCCTTTGGTATTCTACCATCATCCATCCTCCTAAGATGTCCTATCCATCTAAGTCTACGAAGACTGAGCATGGAATAAACTGTCACACAACCTGATCTTTCCAATACTTCAGTATTTGTGATTTTGTCTTGCCACTTAATACCAAGAATTCTTCGCAGACATCGCATATGAAAGCTGTTTAAATGTTTCTCTTGGTGTGAGTAAGTTGTCCAGGTTTCACTGCCATAAAGAAGAGTACTAAGGACACAGGCTTGATAGACAAGGACTTTTGTTTTTGCAGTAAGCTTCCTGTTCTCCCAGACTCTTTTTGTTAACCTGTTCATTGTTGTTGCTGCCTTACCAATCCGGATGTTGATTTCCTGATCTAGGGATAATTTACTATTTACCACTGATCCTAGATATGTAAAATGGTCTACCATCTCTAGTTCGGCGTCGTCAATAAAGATTGATGGTACCCCATGTGCACCTTGTGACATAATCTGTGTCTTCTTTTTGCTAATTGTTAAACCAAATTCAGAACAAGCATTGGAGAATGCAGATAGTAGACATTGCAATTCTTCCTCAGAGTGGGTCGTAACTGCAGCATCATCTGCAAAAAGCAACTCTCTGATCAGTACCCTCCTAATTTTGGTCTTGGCCTTCAATCTTTGAGCATTGTAAAGGCCGCCATCTGAGCGTGAGTGAATGTATATACCACCATCCTGATCACGAAAGGCATATTTCAGTAGAAGTGAAAAGTATATTCCAAAGAGGGTGGGAGCTAGTACACAACCTTGCTTAACTCCACTCTTGATTTCAAATTCTTCAGAAGTTGCACCATCAAACTTGATTATACCCTTCATGCCTGTGTGGAACGATTCCACAATGGACAGAAGAGTTGGTGGGCAGCCAATCTTCTTTAGTGCCTTGAATAGACCCTCACGACTGACCAAATCAAATGCCTTTGTGAGGTCGATGAAGGCAATAAACAGTGGTTGATTCTGTTCACGGCATTTTTCTTGCATTTGTCGCAATGAGAATATCATATCAATGGTAGACCGGTTCTGTCGAAAGCCACACTGTGATTCGGGGTAGACTTGATCTCCTAGGACTTGAAGTCTGCGCAGAACAATTCTGGCAAATACTTTTCCAACAATACACAGAAGTGAGATACCCCTATAGTTGTTGCAGTCGCTCCGATCGCCCTTGTTCTTGTACAGTGTTATGATGCTTGAATCTTTGAAATCCTGTGGGACTTGTCCTTCTCGCCAGCATAGCTCTATTAGCTGGTGGATCTGTAGAGTGAGTGTGTCTTGCCCACTCCTTATAACCTCTATTGGAATCCCATCCTTACCTGGAGCCTTGCCAGATGCAAGTTCATTTATAGCACACTTAACTTCTGTTATGGTGGGAAGTGTGTCCAGGTGGTCAAGAGTTGGTAGAGCCTCTATGGCGTTGAGGGCATCATCCGCTAGTTTGGTCTCACTTGAGTAAAGCTCCAAATAGTGCTCTACCCATCTGTCCATCTGCTGTTTCTTATCAGTGATGATTTCTCCAGTCAAGGTTTTCAATGGTGCACTTCTTTTGATCATTGGACCACAAGCTTTCTTTATTCCTTCGTACATGCTTCTGATGTTTCCCTTATCACTTGCGATTTGAATGGACTCACATAACTTGATCCAATAATCATTTGCACACTGCCTGGCAGCCTTTTGCACATCCTTCCTAGCTTGCCTTAGTTCACTCAGAGTGTTACGCGTTGGTCTTTCCTTGTTTCTTAAGAGAGCTTTCTTCTTCTTATCAATCAAGGGCTGCAGAGTCTCGCTGTTTGCAGCAAACCAGTCCTGCCTCTTATGATCCACAGTGCCGTAAACCCCTACGGCAGTTTTATAAAGAGTTTCCTTAATTGGACCCCATTTTTCATTTACTGTACAATTTTCTGGTGTATCAGTGAAAGCGTCTTCAAGTTGCTGTTGAAACTGAAAGCACTTTTCAGGATCGTGAGTGTTAATAATATTAATCCTGGGGCTAGATTTGTGTTTAGCTGTGCAGATTCTCTTTGGTCTCAGTCTAACCCTTGCAACAACCAAAGAATGATCCGTATCACAGTCAGCACTGTGGTAACTTCGAGTCAATGATATATGGTTCAGATGATGTCTCCGTGTGATGATGAAGTCCAGCTGGTGCCAATGGCCGGATCTTGGATGTTTCCATGTGACCTTATGCATCTCTTTTGTTTAAAAAAAAAGGAGTTTGTAATACTGTAGCATGATGGATCAGAACCCCCCATTCCCAGCCCGACACATTCATAAAAATACTTTCGATTTGAGCGGCGTTTCAAAATAGAAGGACGATTCTTGGAAATAGTATTTTCCAGAACGAGTTGGGGGAGGGCAGCGGTATGCGCTTGCTTTTTCATTGGCTAATAAGTAATGAGCCCACACTAATCACGGGGCCACATATGAATATCCAATTAGTTAGACGCGCGATTTCAAACGGAGCGGTCGCTAGTGTGATGTGATGACCCAACAATGCCCTTAAAGATTTGATAATATATTGTTCTCTGGACAACAGGTACCACTTTAAAACATACTTTAATGTTGTGGAAGCCTAGTGAACGAAAGAGAAGAATATATGAGTAGTTTATGAATAAAATGTGAAAGTGAAAAACAGAACTTCTGTGCGCCAGTATTCTGGATACTGCTTCTTCAACCTTGACATGTCTTTTACGCTGTATACTCCAAGTGCATATCAATCCCTTGTTGTGACTGGTTGCGTATGCTTGATGAATGTATAGTACACTCATGCAAATTCGCAAACCCAAACCCCTTGTGCATTCTTCATGCCTAGGATGACTCATTCTTAAATCAACTGTACCTTTGCTCTCGCGAGTTAACATGTGGCAGTCTGGATTGGAATGAGTGGTGAAACATGACAAGTTCCTTTGTAAATGCTGAGAATGTTGGAGTGAGTGAGTTGGTGATTTAATAAATAGCCTCTCACATCTAGTGGAAGGAAAGATGCTTCAATACCCATATGTAAGCAGGTTGTGTATGGCACGCCAGAATTGCTAAGTCCATGTGATGCCTGGTGGCTAAATTCCGCTCAAGAGAATACCATTTCTCTCTGCAGCATTACACTGGTACCTCTACTGTTGGTGGGTTCATATAAACTAGTTCCTAACAGGATAATAGGTGTGTGAACCTGTGTCTTAGTCGGCTGAATATAATGTATGGCTCATGCAAATTTACAAGGACTAAACATGTTTTTCCCATATGTGCTTTGGTGCATATGTGAACAATTGCTATGCAATTGAGCTTCTGAAAGAGCACATGATGAGGATGATGTACCTGTGAGACAAGTCTGGTGAAAAAGGGGTGAGGTCTGGCATTGCTGTGTAAGTGTATATGGAATAGGACATTCATGCACCATCATGACAGCCATTGGAAGTGATGTTTGGGCTGCTAATTTGGTAAATACCATTAGTTAATACCTATTGCATATTGCAGGTGTAAATGCCTATTTTCCATTTCCCTTCACAATGCCTGTCCCATGTTGCTATGTCACAATGCTTGCTTATGCTGTTTGCCTTAAAATGCTTGTAATTGTGTAAGCTACCTCTGTCTCCACATATAGGTTTGTGATTATCACAGATAAAGGTGAATAATGAAACCATATCACCAACAGTACATCACAGTGAAATTCACTACATTGTCAACAAGGAGAGGTGTGCTTGGACAACACCCTACCTGAACCTCCCCATCTCAATCTGTGTATGTTGATGTATGATAACATTATCTTTTAACACATGTAAAGAGATGTTGTGCCATTTTGTATATCGGCAGAGAACAGGATGATGGAGAGGCCTTCCATATATCATCTGGGACAACTAAACAGAAGTCCTAGATCCAGAAGTGACTCCCTATCAAAATGCAGGAAAATCAAAGAAGAATTTTCTCTAAGCTCTCAACAGCTGAATACACAAATGGGAGCATAACACAATCTGAAGCACTATAATAGTGGTGAGCTGGACAGTGATCTTTGATTCAATCAAATGTCAACTGAGAATAACATCAACTCTTTAGGTATGAACTACATTCATAGAAAAGTGGTGAAGGAACTTGCAGTGTTTGTTTATCTAAGACTCAACTTAGAAAATATCCAGCATGGTGCTCACACAGTGATTGAAGAATGTGACTTGAGCAGTAGGTGAAGTTGAGGGCGAGGTGAAGTGCTGCAATATATTGGACATGATGTATATCATTATTGAAGTACTCACAGATAGCCTGATCAACCGTGAGATGCAGTACCGTATCATCATACCAAATCTTGTCTTCCAGAGGAATGAATCTGCCATGGAGCTTGTGGGAAATCTGCTAACTGGAGCTTGTCCAACATCAATGCTGATGATAAAAGGATTCAACAGACCCAGAATAGTAGTTCCTCCCTTAAGTTTTTCCATGATAGGATTTCATAACCTTTCCCAGAGACAGAAAGTGATGGTAGATACAGAACTCAGTGTGTAGTTAGAGATTAGAGAGGAGGAGAGAGTTTATTGAAAAGCTGGAGGAGTGTGTAGGAGTATTGTATCATGTTTATCTTCATGCATGTGTGACATATTTTGTACATTTTATGTACCTTTTTTTTGAAGTGTTGACATGACAAATGGGACGAATCATGGGTCTTCACTCGACTCACCATCAGCTCAATAAAGGGTATTTAATGAAGCAGTGTTTTAAGCACATGTCTCAGGAGAATGTCTTGTACAGTTTCTGTCAAGTATTGTCTCTGATGGATGTCTTAAGTGCTGTGGTTGATTATACATATTGTGAAAAGTCTTGTATAGATGTTGTCAAGTATCTCTTATGATGTAAGTCTTGTACAAAGGCTGGTGTACACAATTCCTTGTGAATATATGTCCCACTTTTGTCATGTAGATGTCTTGTCCAACAGATGTAATGTACAGTTATTGTTGAGTTTGTCTACAAAAACTGAATCCTACAGTCCCAAAGCAATTGGACAAAACTGATATAGGTCACACTGACAAAATAAAGAAAGGAAGATCTAAGGTGACGGACGAATAGCACACTGGCAACATTATAATGAGAGAGAGGGATTCTCAGTTGTTCTGTGGCGAATAGTCCAGATCTCCTTTTGGCCTTGAGGAAACCTTTTACTTCTTTTATAAATTTCTGTGTAGATACATAGTGGTCTCACAGTGGGGGTTTGAGCCAAAGAAAAGTGGTTCTCCAACAAGGCTATTGCGGGAATGATTAGCTCATTTGAGTTACCTCTAGACAAAACGTGCTAAATCATATCCTTTTCTTGTATATTTATTATTCAAGATATATCTCCAGAGAACACTACAAACTGGGTCCTCTGTCATCCAACAAACATGTCACAAATACATAGGTCATTACTGGTGCAATGCTCCAGCAGCCTTTGCCCATATTCATTCATGCGACCGATGTTGTATTTTCCAAGGCACACTGGCCATGAACTCGAGTCCTTGCCCACACGAGCATTGAAATCACCGAGCATATAAATGTAGTCAGATTTTGGAACTGCCTTAATCACGGAATCTAACTCCTCATAGAACGAATCGTTCACATCATCAGAGGAATCGAGTGTCGGTGCATATGCAGTAATAATGGTGGCAAACCCACAAGAGGTTGCCAAGCGCAGGGATATTAGTCTTTCATTTCCTCCTGCTGGAATTTCAATCATTCCCAGTAGCGAATTCTTCACTGTAAAGCCCACACCGTGTTGCCTTTTTTCTGCCTGCCCTCTACCCTTCCAAAAAAATGTGTAATTGTTTTCCCTGAGTGACCCTTCCTCAGCGAGGCGAGTCTCCTGCAGGCCAGCAATATCAATGTTAAGACGATTGAGTTCGGCATCAATCACAACCGTTTTTCTCACATCGTCAATATTGGTCAAGTCAGTGGAAAATCCTGGACACATGGTTCTCACGTTCCAGGTTGCAAGCCGCAGCTTGAGGTTTCTATTTTTATTATTGTTTGTACTTGGTGCATTTGTTTTACAGCCTGCGATTCAGATTTTGTCCTAGCCCCAAGCACCCATTGAAGCAGGCAGACTGTGGCGGATCAGCACCCAATTGGCCGGGGGCTGCCCAGCTTGAGGCGGGAGGTAGCTGATCAGTGACACCTGTAGGTGTCTCCCACCGTCAGAGGCAACGCGTGGCACCCCATGTCTACGCCAGTTGACAGGGGCTTATAACCCGTAACAGTTGCCTCCCGCTTTGATTCCGAGACCAGTTAAGACCACGGATGGAGTTATTGCCTCTCCATAGCACAAAGCTGGGCTAAAATATAGAGATCATGTGTTGCCCATGCAGCATGATCCCTCTCTCGGCCTGCCTAGTTCACTCCAGAGAAACGTAACACCTCTACATCTGGAACAAGATAAGCTGCAGAAGCTGCCGGATCAGCAAAGCAATGCTCTAACTGTCCGCCTGTCGGAGCTTCGATCATAGACCAGCTGCCAACCAAGGCTTAGGGCCTGGTCTGCCCTGCCATGACATTTTGTCTTTAGCTTGCATTTCCTCGCACCAGGGTAAGGCTTGTACCCTCCCAATTGCGCTCTTCCGCCCGAAGCCGTTGGCACAATGTGGGGGTGTCGGGTTTGGTAAGCGCCGCCTAACGTTAACGTTCGGCGCTAACAGAAAGCAGGTAGTACCGTCTACTGTTATACGGTAGCTCAGTCATATCTGACTAAGACCTGACACAACGCAGAAAATAATATTTATATTAATCAGTGTACACACACACCTGTAGATTAATTAGGCTGATAGCGTGTAAAATATGTTTAAGGCCGTGTAACATATTTCTAAGTAAACAGTGAAGTTTTTTTTTTTGTTTGCGCTCGATCATTTTGAACTCAAGCGTAGTCCATAACAGTGCTGCTAGTGCACTAGACTGTTTTTTGCGTATGGATTAGCTTTTCTTTTTACCAGTGTCCCTCGTCATTAGGAGAACCCACTCCGACTTCAAAGGTACTTGTATTTACATCCCCATGTCAATGACGAGTAAACTGTGGTTTAATTATAAATGCATTCTTTTAATTGGATACTGATTAGCACTCAGGGTGAACTTCACCCTTTCCGGCCTCAGAATAAAATTATAACTATAAATTCATTAGAAATTTGGGGATCTCCGTGGCGTAGCCGCCTACCTCGCATTCCGAAGGTTGTGAGTTCGTTTCTGGATCCCGTCATTTGTTTAACGAGTGCTCACTCCAAGAGGGTCGTAGCTAGAGCTATGGTGTTGTGTTTGTGCTTTGGGCGACGCTTTGGGCAGGCCGCTCGGTGAAAAATCGGACTAACCGGCTTAAACCTGGTGCAATAAAGGCGACCCTCTCGTCTTTAAACCGCTTTTAAAACTTTAGAAATATGAATACTGTCTCTCTCTACTCTCTCCCCCTCCCCTGTCTCTACTCTCTCTCCCTCCCTCCTCTCTCTCTCTTTCTCTGTCTCACGACTCATCTCTCATCTCGAACTCATCATGTTCCTCTTATACTTTGCCGTGTCGAGGTGAAGCATAAACATCGGGAGAGTGCCCGCTTATGGGCTTCATGTATCGATATTCCCATGGACTCTGTTATTCCCTGCGTCCATCGATTACTTAGTCGGCTTGTTCCTCTGCTTCCATCTTGTCTGTACATCATTGCTTGTTGTGGTATGTTGTTGAATGGCAACCTACTTGCATGGCCAAACCATTTGACTTGCTGCTTTCTAATAAAATCTAACGCGCTATAACCCCCACTTTAGTCCTGATTTTTGTTTCTCCATTTCTTATCTTATCTCTTCTTGATATATTGAGTATTCTTCTCAGGAATCTTATTTCTGTTGTTGTGATTTTTCTTTTCTCTTTTTCTGTTATTGTCCAAGTTTGGCACTGGTAACATAGAGTTGCCGGTCTACCTGGCGTAGGGAGTAACGTGTTTCTCCGTAATCCCGTATATTCTCGTGAGTAACGCAGCTGCGCGAGATTCGGTAGCGGATCGCGCCGCGTATTTTAATTACTCGGGGGAGGGGGGTATGTGAGCCGGTCTCTCAGAAAGCAATGGCAAACTACTGAGCGTAATCTTGGCTAGTACATCAACAGCAGCTGAAAAATGCTGGTGTTGACTGCAACGTCCTGTAAGGGATATGCAACATTAAGAAAAACACAGAGTTGGTAGGAAGATTGTGTTGTAAAGTGCTTTCTTAGTAGTTATTGATACATGTTTGTTCTTTAGTATTGGTGCCACTTGTCCAATGAGTTGGTTTGCCTTATAGAATCTATTTTCGATCTCGTCTTTTGATCTGCCATTTAATGATATTATACTTCCTAGGTACTTGAAACTCGTTACTGTTTCAAAGGATGTTAGTTAACGTGAATTTTTGTTGCTTTTTATTCTTTAGTTATAGTCATTACCTCTGTTTTACATTAAAATTAGCACCGGATGACGTAGGCTGGATTTGAACCCACAACCTTCGGAACGTAAGTCAGGTGGCGTAACCACTAGGCCACGGAGGTTCCTAAAATGGAGGAATTGGTGGTGAAACTGGAAAAAGAAGGATGAGGATGAGGTAAAAATACTAGAAGAAGAAGGATAAGAGAAAGAAGGACGAACACGAGGTAACAAATACTAGAAGAATAAGGATAAGAGAAAGAAGGGTGAGAATGAGCAAAATTTACTCGAAGAAGAAGGACAAGAGAAACAAGGATGATGATGAGAAAGAAACACAGGAAGAAGAAGGACAAGAGAAAGAAGGATAAGAATGAGATAAAAATACTGGAAGAAGAAAGATAAGAGAAAGAAGGATGAGGTTGATAAATAAATACTGGAAGAAGAAGGATAAGAGAAAGAAGGATGATTGATGAGAAAAAAATTACTCGAAGAAGGACAAGAGAAACAAGAATGAGTTAACAAAGAAATACAGGAAGAAGAATGATAAGAGAAAGAAAGATGAGGATGAGATAATAAGAATGGACGAAGAAGGATAAGAGAAAGTAGGAAGAGGATGAGAAATAAATACTGGAAGAAGAAGGATAAGAGAAAGAAGTGTCAGAGACCGCTGCAAAAGAACCTGGTGTCTGAATTAGTGACATGCGCTTAGAAAGGACATTTCATTCCTCATGACGGGACGTTACAAGGGATGGCTTAAGTTGTAACTACAGGCGTGTTAGGCGATGGAAAAGCCCTCCCCGACTAGACAGTAGGAGAGAGATATAGAGGGAGAAAGAAGAGAGTGAACCCAGTAAAGCTGGAAGAGAGACACTGCCCGACTTTTCAATGTGAGTGTTATATGGGGGGAGGGAGGGGGATAGATTAAATGAATAATATAATATTTTCACTGATGTAAAACTAGTGTATTACATTCTTGATTATGTCTTCCAAGCTGTCAACAAGAGCACAAGGTTCTCCGTGCAGTGGCAACGAGGGACCAGGTGGCGTGAGGACGGAACACTGTTCCGAACACAGACCGGCCTGTGTTTATCTGACCATAGCTGTCCGTAGCGGACCATAGGGGTCCTTAGCTAAACATAGCGGACCCTTGCTAAGATTATTGGAGCTTGATGGGAGGCTATTGATCGAGACAGGATACAAATAATTTGAGAGTTATGTACTTGCTTTTCATCACTACATATATGTGATTGTTGTATTACATAAACCTCTATAGTTTCACTATCATCATGTTGATAACCATCATGTGTTCAATGATTAATTATAGACAATAAAAGTGATTGTAGTTTGTTTTTAACTCATAGTTATCTATTATTTTCAAATTTTGCATACACACACACACACACACACACACACACACACACGCGCACGCACGCATTCACGCACGCACACACACACAACAATTAAGGTTTTCATTTCAAGCACCCTCGTAATTTGGTATGTAAACTGCTACATTGATTTGGAAAACTATGGAAGGCATAATTCCTGGATGAGAGGGCAGGCGTCAGCCAGCAAGAAGATGGACACAGGACACTGAAGACACCCCGGGTATGAAAATGCATGATGCAGGGAAGTGGCAGGGTATCGAGAATATTGTCAATGGAGAACATTATTTTGGTAAAGACCTGTATATGTTATAATGATGATTCATGTTAATAACTTTTCCGCCCTATTATTTACTCTTTAATTATTTGTAAACGATGTCCATAAAGTCTATGTCCTAATATATGATTCTATTTAAAAATCCATCGTAGTTAGTTGCTTATCCGTTAAGGACATTGCAGTCAGCCCCAAAATATTTGCACACTTCGCGGCGACTGTACGAACCAGGCGGTCTTCATTCCTCAGGCCCAAAATCGCCAGTTACTATATTGGCAGTAAATGACAGTTTAAATTACAGTTAGCTACTCTGGCTGTCAAATATAACAGTAATATTCTTCTCAGAAACCACATCTCCGCTGCCTCCAAGCTCTTCCTAGTTTGTTCATTCATGTTCCAAGATCCACTGCCACACAACAGAACAGGTTCTATGTAACATTTCAGTATTTTCTCTTTGACATTCAGTTAAAGTAATTTATTACATAAGATACTTTTCAGCTTCTGAAATGCAGCCTTTGCTGTGCCTATTCTGGTTTTAATCCCTGTCGCGCATCTTCCTTCTGATGTTACTATTTCAGCTCAATTATTTAAATTATTTACTTATTAAGCATTTTCCCTTCTATTGTTATATCACAATTTGAAGATATCTTTTTCTTTGATATAACCCTTGTTTTCATTTTCTTGATATTCAAGGAGAATCCCTTTTTGCATTCTCTATTGAAATGCAGTTTCACGATTTCCCTACATATCGAGTTCAGGGTTCTGAGTCAGTGCGGGCAATTCGGAAGCATATCGCTTTATTTAAATTTTGATGGTGTGAAACATCAGCCATTCAAAAAGCAACGTCAAACTATTGAACGTAAAATTGCTTAGAAAATCACTAACAGCTAATAAATGCTGGACTTGATTGCAACATCCTGTAAAGGACATGCGAGTAACATTTTATTACTACAATGTCCAACAGGTGTTGCAGATTTCTTGCATTGTTAGCTGTCAAAACTGCCATCTACAAAGCGCAGATTATTATAGATATTATCCATCCATCCATCATGTGCCATGCCGGTAAGCGTGGGCGGTCATGTTCTGCCATCTCACTCGATCACCAGAGTCGTGGATCAGTTCCGTGTTTCTGTCTCGACCATGCCACAAGGCCAAGCCATCCAGATACTTGTTTCTAGGTCTTCCCATTGGTCTGTTCCACTCGATCTTACCAGTTGTCACCAAGTTCTCCAAATCATTTCTTCTCATAACATGCCCAAAAAATTGTGACTGTCTACGTCTAATGTCTCTGATCAGTTTACGATCTTCATTTGTTTCTTGAAGGACTTGTTCATTGGTCTTTCTGGCTGTCCATGGTATTCTTTGCATTTTCCTCAGAAACCACATTTCTACAGCCATCAGATGTTTTTCAGCCTGGCTGCTCATTGTCCAAGCTTCACATCCATATAAAAGTACAGGTTCTATGTAGCATCTCAACACTCTTTATCTCGTTTCAATTGACATCTTTTTATTGGTCAGTATGTTTTTCATCTTGCTAAAGGCTACTTTTGCCATGGCGATTCTTGTTCTAATCTCTTCAAGGCATCTCCCATCAGATGTTATTACTGTTCCGAGATAATTGTACCTATTCACTTGTTAAGAATATTCCCATTTACTTGTATATTACACTGTGGTATTTCGTTCTTCCTAGTGACGACCATAATCTGTGTCTTTTTACAATTTAATTCTAACCCTTGTTGTTCACTGTGTGTAACAATCGCATCTACTAAATTTTGCAGGTCCTGTTCATTGTCTGCAATCAAGACTGTATCATCTGCATATCTAATGTTATTGATGCATCGTCCCCCAATGTTGATTCCTTCCATATTTTCAATATTTCTGAAAATATTTTCACTGTACAGGGAAAACAGATCTGGAGACATTACACATCCCTGTCTCACACCTCTCTTAATAGGCTGATATTGGCTTACTTCATTATCAACTCTATATTATAGAGATAATATAATCCCCAACTCATCTTCCTGGTCTTTCTTTCATCTCTCTCATTATCAGTTTGCTACAGAAAGCAAAGAGACCCGTGACCTAATGAACAAGAGGCCCAATATATAGAAGTGGTGCTAAGAATCTATGTGCAGGAGTCACAATCCCTTGCCTGCTCCCAGAAACGCAGCATCGTTTGTTAGCTTGGCGTGATTGGCAGTCTCTTTGGATGGGAGAGACTGCTCTTTGTTGTCCCTGTCTTCCCTTCATAGTTGTACTACATATAGGTGTAAGCTCTGGATGGGCTTGAAGGCATGATTGCTGTGTGGGCAGATGGGACACACATGACGCCACCACACTGAGACTGCAGGGAAGATGTGATATGTGTCGAAAAAAACACACTAAACTATACTGTTCTGTTGTAAACATAAAATGCAAATACAGATAATAATAACAAACAATAAAGGATGATGTAGAAAAAAAGAAGCAAGTCATACAATAAAAGAAATAAAATTTTTAATATAATTACCATCACTACTACAATTATAACCGCCACCGCTACAGATTACACAACCTTATATATAAACCACATATATATGAACCACATATATATGAACCACATATATCTAGTGCCTTACAAAATGCAACTGCTTGTTTATTATAGTTTCAGTTTTCCAAGACTCTTCAAAGAAATATCTTTTTTTAAGATTTTAACCCACTGTATGCATGTTGGTATGCTAGTTATTTTCTAAAGAAATAAATGGGGAGAACCGTTGAGGCCACTAAGACGATTAAACAAATAAACACACATAGTATTATTTGACGCTCACAGAAGAAGAAGGAAATAGAGATTAGAAGACGCACTAGACAACATAAAATTTGATAGCTATAATAGTTACCGACTGGGATCGAACCTGTCGCCTCCAAATGACGACGGCGCCTCGCTGCAGGAACAAATGTACTTCGACGCACGACCTACTAGACATTTTCTTACACTTCTAACACAATATGACATCATCTTCAAGAAGATCATGTTTTCTTTCATCGGTTCCGTTTTATTATATTTGTGGAGAGTAACCTTTTAAAGGCCGGTCTCTCTGGCCGAGGGGTTACAACACTTTCTCTGTAATACCGTTTATCACGCACATTCTCGTAGCGGGCGAGAGCTGGAAGCGGTTCGACCCCCGTTGGTGACTTGCGGGATAACTGAGCCGGCCGCTCAGAAAGCAATGGCAAACTACTGAGCATAATCTTGCCAAGAAATTAACAGACAGCTGAAAGATGGTGCTGTTGACAGCTATGTCCTGTAAAGGATATGCTAATTAAAAAAAAAAAACCTTTTAAAGAGGAACATATAAAGCATATTACTGTTTTTGTGAAACAGGCATACTTTGCTTACTTTAAAGTAAAACTAGGTGACCATGACAAGTCGAGCGCTCCTCATATTGTTTGTAAAACATGTGTTGAACATCTGCGACAGTGGACTTGAGGGAAAAGAAAATATTTAAAATGTGGAGTTCTAATGGTTTGGACAGAGCCCAGAACCACTGTGCTGACTGTTATTTCTATGTTGCCAATATTAATGGGGGGAAAATCACACACACACACAAAATGAAATATATAGATATACATTCTGCTAGACGACCTGTGTTACACGGAGATGGCATACCAATTACAACCATTAGTCAGATTTCGAATTCCCTGCTAGAAGATGAAACAGCAGTGGCATGGGGAACGACAAGTAACAATTATAGTGATTTCGAAGATGATTTTCCAGCTGCTCAGCGCTTCGACCAGCGTGAACTGAATGATCTAATCAGAGATCTGTATCTCTCCAAGGAATCTTCAGAGCTGTTGGCTTCAAGATTGAAAGAAAAAAATTACTGACTATTGAAACAAAGGTTATATTTTATCGCAGCAGAGAGCAAGTTGCTCAATCCACTACAATGAAGGAAGAGTATGCTATAATAAGGACAGTACTGGAAAATTGAGGTACTTAGAACATAAATGGATGGTTTGTGTAGATTTTAAAATTATGAACTTGCTTGGCCAGCAAAAGGGATTCACCAAATATCTATCTATAGATGTTTTTGGGATAGCAGTGCAAAAGATGCGCACTGGACAAACTGTGGCGGCTGAGAGATGAATTTAAAGTCAGGAGAAAAAAAAAATATTGTCAATAAGCCTCTCATTGATCGAAAAGAGATAACTGCAACCATTATATATAACGCTTGGCTTGTTGAAGCAAGTTGTGAAGGTACTGAACAAAGATGGTACCTGTTTTAATTACTTATGCAGAAAGTTTTTGGAATTGAGCATAAACAAATTTAAAACTGGAATCTTTGATGGACCTCAAATTAGAAAAATAATAACATAACAGAGTCCATAGTCTGGTCATCATTTGTTTTTGTTGTGCACAACTTTCTGCGTAACTTTAAGGCAGACAGTTATTCTGAATTAGTTGAAAACACGCTGTCGAGTTTTTTTGAAAGCCTTGATGGCAACATTAGTATAAAATTTCACCTTCTCCATAACCATTTACACTTCTTTCCCGAGAATCTTGGCCACTTTAGCGATGAGCAGGGTGAAGGATTTCACCAAGGTATAAAAACAATGGAAGAGGACTTTGGGATGCCCAAATGATGGCAGATTACTGTTGGAAATTAAGCATGACTCTCCGGGCATATCACATTCCAGGGAGTCCTCGAAAAAAAGCTTTTTGTGCCTTGACTATAGATAAAAATGCTAGTGATAAAGTTTTATTACATTTTGTGTATTTTATATGAAGGTAATAAATGCACAGTAATTATACATAATATGAATGCACATTACGGTCAGAATGCCACTGATGGCACCTAACTCTAGGCTTGTATATAATAATTGCCCTTCTTAGAATGTCATTCTTAGTTATCTCAAAAACAAGAGCTGATAAAAATAAAAATATGATTACATTTTTTAAAATCAGCAACACAAAATTACCCAACAACAGTTATACAGTGTAAGGGACCAAAATATGTGTAAACTATCGTAATATACTTATGTTCTACTTAGGAACGATAAGATAAAATAGGTTAATTTGCATATGATTAAGACATAAGGGGGATTAATCTTCTGGCTTTTATCCCCCAGTGTATTATAGATCCTCAACCAACTTAACACTAAGCCAGGGATTTAGTTTTTAACCCATATTATCAGTGACGGAATGATATACGATGAGTCATGATATCATGGCTGCTTTTACTTGTCAAGGTAATCTCTACTACCTATTCTATGAAAGTGGCACGGTGACTATTATAATTTCCGACTGGTCCTTAGTTCACATCGCCTTAAGGCTGAGGATATGTATACAGACAGACTACATGTCAAAGGGTATCCCAACCTCATAAAAATTGATACCAGAAAACTATTTAGTTACAAGCAGCTGGCATGATAGGCCTACTGGCCACATTTATCTGCATCATCGTACACGTTCTGATGTCAACTTGAGTATATATAAAGAAAGCAGCAGTCAACTTTGGTTGTTAACATTTCCACAGAGTTTTTGTCCTCAAATGGAGTGGGTGTCTTCTTTTACCCTGAATCCTCCAATGGAATAGACATCAACTACGCATGGATGGAAAGTTATTCAATCTGAGAACGCTGAAAGCTAAAACTAAAATTAACAGCGACACCGTCAGAGAGCTCCTGTTTGTTGATGATTGCGCTCTATATGCCAACTCAGAGGCGGACATGCAACATAATGTTTCAGCTTTCCCATATGCCTGTGCCAACTTTGGGCTCAATATCAACTTGGAGAAGACTGTAGTTATGTACAAGCCAGCTCCAGGGAATAATCACACTGTGCCGAATATCAAAGTGAATGGTCACAGTCTAAGTGTTGTGGACAAATTCGCCTATCTTGGCAGCACTGTGTCACAAGCTGCCACAATTGATGACGAAGTGAATGCAAGAATCTCCAAGGCCAGCGCGGCCTTTGGCAGACTGTACAAGAATGTAAGGGACAGAAATGGAAAAAGCCTGCAAACAAAGCTAAGTGACTGATGTGGTCAGTAAGACACTGGTCATCTTGACTTCTCTGGACATTTCATGGTAGCCATTTTAGTCTTGGTCGACCAGGGAGCTCAGGTCAGTTGTAATAATCCGTCTCAGTTTGAACACGTGACCATTGGGCAAGCATGCTGGTCACTACGTTACCGCGGCTCCCTTACATATTCTAGGATAGGACACAACGATGTGATGTGTCCGGCTCCCTTCCGTGTCATCTTTCCTCAGCAGACAATTACGAAAAATGTCTGGTACCCATTTTTATGAATTTGGGTCGACCACAGAGCCATACTGGTAGGAAAATATAATCTTTCCATTGCTGGGGTTTGAATCTGACCATAGTATTGGCAGCCAAGTGCACTAACCACTATACTACAAAAGAGTTGCTTATCATGTGAGAAAGCAGTTACTCACTCCTAGAATTATGTTGAGAAATGAAGTAAAGAGAAAGTAACATATGTATGTGTACATATGTATGTATACAAGCTTGGAATTAAGTCAAGTGTCCAACGCTATCATACAACCAATACACCTGACAGCATGGAATATGATCCTTTACTGATTGACTTAAGGCATAGAAGCAATTCCTCTTTTTTGACAAGAAGATTACATAGCGACAAGAGTCACAGTTATGCTTGAATGTATTATTTAACATTTCAATCATCTTTGTTGGAAACTATGCTTTTAATATATGCTCCACAGTTAATAAAATACACACGGAAATAAAGAAATAGATATGTACAACAAAGAAAACAAAGTAATAGATCTGTAGTCCCCGTCTCGTCCGCTTCCCCGACCATCTCCTTCACCAGTATCGAGTTCTTGTCCAGGTTTCGCAGCTGTACGTTTAATACATGTACCTGAGGCAAAGGCAATCTCACAAAAGACAGTGCCAAGGGGATTCTGTCTGTTGGAATTTCATATTTACTAGATCATGGCATAATGAGGTATACTATCATCGGGTTCCTTTGTAAAATATCTCCAGAGAGCATTAGACTGATTTATATTTTACGTTGGCACTTTTGAGTCGGAAGTAACAATTAGAATTATTATTATTTTTGAAAACATTGCAACGCCTAATGCATGCTTTTCAAAACAGTAACCGTTTTTATACAGATGGAATTTTAGTTTGATTTAATTTCATTCCAACTCTGATGAAGTTCTGCAGTATATAAACGGGAACGGTTCTTATGAGTATTAATAAAAATGTTAAAACATATTTTAAACAAATTATAAAATCAGATGGAAGATGCGCAACAGAGATTAAGAGAAGATAGGACAGGCAAAAGCCTGCATTTCAGAAAATGAAGAATATCTTATGCAATAAGTTACTATGATTGAATGTAAGAAAGAGAGTGCTATAGTGCTATATAGAACCTGTTTTACTGTATGGCTGTGAATCTTGGAATGTAAATGAAAAAATTATGAAGAGCTTGGAAGCAACAGAGATGTGGTTCCTGAGACGAATGTTGCGAATTATCTGGACTGCCTGAGTAACTAACAACGACTACCTAAAACAGGCTAATGAACTTAGTAGAACATTATATACAACAATAAGAAAGAGGCAAACAGCTTTCTTTGGTCATGTGATGAGAAGAGAGGCATTGAGAACATCGTGACAACTTGAAAGATCGAGGGGAAGAGAGGCAGAGGCAGACCAAGAGAAATGATTTTGGATGGATTGAGACGGTAGGCATGGATGAATATCAAGCAGCAGAGTTGATCCAGAAAAACAAAGACCGAGATCTGTGGAGAGTCATGAACGCCAACACCAGCCGGCATGGCACTTGATGATGATGACGATTTTTACTTCTCTTCTCCATGTAATTTTAGGTCTTCCTCTTGTTCTTTTTCCTTATGTATTCCAGACAAGGGCCTTTATAGTTTTACTATTATCAGGTTTTCTCATTGTATGTCCTATCTAGCTCCAGGGTCTTTTCTCCACCTCTTAGTTCACTAGTACTTGTCTAGTTCTCACTCTATCACAATCCCACCAGTCTCTTCCTGGCACGACTGCATGTCTTCGATCTCGTTGTAAGACTTGTCCATATGTCCTTCAAACCACAAGTCTGACTTTCCCCAAGACTACTTTCTACATCCGGGAGGGTTTCTCATGTACGAGTCGCAACGTTATCTATGCGATCAGTCTGCACACGTTGCGACATGAGGTATCTTGGAGAGACGGGCCTTCGTCTGGCTGGACAGATTTCGACAACATTTATCCGATATCGTCAGTGGTGCCAAGAAACCGGTACCCCTACACTTCAACAGTTCCGACCACTGTGGGGTTGCCGACATACGTGTTACAGGCGATAAAATCGTGCACATCTCACGAACGCGATCGCAAGACACTGGAAAACCGTCTTATCTTCCAGTTGGGTTCACTTTCCCCTCACGGCCTCAACGTCCAACACAGTTTTATTTAAGTCACCTACGCCCCTTATCCCCCCCCCCCCCCCAATCTCCTCATTCGTATAGTCCACTTCCAAGCCAGTTGCAGGTCCTTCCTAGGACGTGGTAGTCAACACCAGCATTATCTCTGCTTGCTGTGACTTCCTGGTCTGTTTGCGTGGGGTCGCTTCTCATTGCGTTCTGAACAACCGTCACTTGTGCTACTTTTTGATAGCAAACGCTTGTTGGTTTGCATCCATATTGCCCACAGCAGCGTTTCGAACTTGGCGTGCGGAATTGCGAACTGCATCCGTTACATCGCCCCAGAGTTACACATCCATATTTTTCCATTCGCTTCTCCTGGGCGCACCCCGATCCCCCCAGCGCGGGGTCCCTCACCGGTTGACTTAACCAATCACCGAGTTTCTGGCTGTACTGACCTTTAGTCAGTTGACCCCGTTAACCACAACATCCGTTTCTTTCCACCCATGGATAGCCGTTCCAGCTAGGACACAGATAAGTTGATATTTGTACATTCATGTAGTGTCGATCGTGTATTTGTTAGTCTATTTTTGTTTGTTTGTTCTGTGCTGACGAAGGCTTTGGCCGCAACGTCCATTGTTTTTTGTAGTTGTGCTTTGGTAAAGCTCTAAACCTACTTCTCGTTTTTCAGTGATTCATTCATTAGTTCTCATAAGGAGCTAGAGTGGGTGTAGGCCAAAGTAGTTTTCCACTGTTCTACATGTTGACACCACAGATGATTGGTGAGTTCCCAGTCTGTTGGTCCAGGTATCTGACTCTAGACTTCACGCAACAGTAACCACAGCTTGTCCACAGTGATGAATGGACACTGAATATGGATCTTGTAGAATCTCGTACCGTTTTCCAGAATAACCAGGGTGGTATTTGTCAAAGTTAAGGCACATAGATAATTCTCCAGCATCTACCGAGAAAACAAATCTCAACCTTATTGCTCGGAGACTGCTTGATGCCACTCTTAGATAAATCTATGTATATGTAAATAATCATAAATATCATTATCATTCAGTGGCTAGTCATGTGTAGAGCCCTTCCTCTCTTCCACAAATCATTCTTAATTTCTGTGTACCATAAGCCAGATGTCCTATACATGGCTGCTTAGCCTCACTTCCGTATATGCGTCTTCCGTTCACAGCAGGTTCCTCCTCCGGAAACCAGTAGAATGCAGTCTGCAGATAACATCCACACAGTAAGCTTTCGATTCGGACTTTCCACGAAATGGGTTTGCTATCCGAACAATATTCCAGTTCGTGCCACTGGGACGCTTTTCCACCTTTGGTTACGCCCACATATTGAGCTTACGATTTAGACTTTCCACATAAGGGAATTGCTAGCTAGACAATATTCACCGAGGATTCGAACCCGGGTTTTCCGAAGGATAACCCGGCATTCTAGCCACTCGACCAGCCGCTGCTCCCATTAAATACATAATTACACATTAATCACAAATTAGGCACACTCGGTGCTTCCAACCACTCAGCTTTCGCACATTAGTTATCTATTTTGCATGATATAGTCACAGAGGGGAAAAACATAGGAATATGAGTGCTCTAAATATTAAAAAAATGCATAATACAATGTTATGAGATAGACAAGCAGTCTCTCAAACAGACACACACACACAAACATATATATTGTATGATACTTCAATAAATGATATTGCACGTGGACGCAGACAATCATGTAAATAATGATAATAAGCGTGTAATACATTCTAAAGCAGCACTGTTCATTTAAAAATGTGTTACTTTAGTTTTCCAAGAATAGGACACAATTGCGGGATGTGTCCGGTTCCCTTCCATGTCATCTTGCCTAAATAGAAAATTGCACAAAATGTATGGTACTAATTTTTATGACTTTGGGTCGACACCCCCCCCCCCCCCCGAAAGCAATACTGGTAGGAAAATATAATCTTTCCATTGCCTGGGTTTGAATCTGACCGTGGTATTTATTAGCAGACAAGTGCACTAACCACTATATCAAAAACAGAATTGCTTGTCATGTGAGCAAGCAGTTGCTCGCTCCTAGAATGATGTTGAGAAATGAAGTAAAGAGAAAGTAACATGTGTATGTGCACATATGTATGTATACAAGCTTGGAATTAAGTCAAGTGTTCATAGCTATTATATGATCAAAACACCCGACGACATGGAACACATAACTGATTGACTCAAGGCACTGAAGGAATTCCTCTTGTTTGACTGCCCAGATCACAAGAGTCTCAGTTATGCTTGAATGTATTTTTTAACATTTCTGTTGTTATTCTTGGAAACTAAGGTTTTGATATATGCCACAGTTAATACAATATACACGAAAAAAAGCAATAGATATGTACAGCAAAGAAATAATGTAATTGATATGTATGCATATGTATTAGTCAACGTTAATCTCACGACAGACTCTGCCACAGGAATGCTAACGAAAAACATGCTCGCCAACAAACAGCTGTTTTACATACAAAGTGTAGTGAGACTTTACAAAAACCCAGTATCATCGGGTTCCTCCGAAAAATATCCCCAAGGAGCTTTAGACTGACCTATATTTTAGATTGGCTCTTTTGAGTCTGAAGCCACAATTAGAATGATTATTAATTTTTGAAAAAATAAAAAAATACAACGCCCAATGCAAAATTTTCAAAACAGTAACCGTTTTCATAAAGATGGAATTGTAATTTGACTTAATTGCATTCCAACATGGATTACATTTTGCAATACATATGTACACACGGGAAAGGACAATTGCACAGTTTCGTCAACACTAATGAGTAGTTAAAAAAAACAACAACATTGTTTAGCTTTGTCTGTTAAGAAAATCTTAAAAAAGACTTTAAATAAAATTAATGAAGCCATATAAATGCTATATTGGTATGTTTCTTGTGGAAACACTAACTTATGTCACATTTCGCTAGGAGTAAATGTTTATCTTTCTTGTAGCCATGTCAAACTCTTTCAGTTTATGTTTATAATGTTTCATTGTAAGTGATGTTATTTTCAAGCTATTAGATTTTTTTTCTAAATTTTATCTTTGCTACAACAGACACACTCCTAAACAGATTGCATATCGTCTTCTTCTGTTCTCTTTAAAGGGGAGTGCATATATATATATATATATATATATATATATATATATATATATATATATATATATATATATATATATATATGTGTGTGTGTGTGTGTGTGTGTGTCAAAGGTCATCTGTCCGACTTTGGAATGCATTTGCGTAATTGTTACTTCCTGTAGACAGATGACAGATTCCCTTGGGTTCTAGCATGGGTTGACTTCCCACCTGTCTTCACAATTTTCCCTGAGTACCTGAAATCAAAGATATTTAATAACTTGCTTGATTTTTAAGAAATCACAGGAACAAACACTGTTTTTCTTTCCTTCTTTTCCACTGGTCATACTTAGAGGAAGAGGAGCGCAGTTGAGATGGTACAAGGCGTATCCGTATCCTAGTGTGAGGAAATGCAACCTAAAGACTAAATGTCCTGGTAGCTCCTGACTGGTCTAGAATCCAAGCTCAGACAGGTGGGCTGTTAGAGCATTGCTTTGCTGATCCTGCAGCTTGTGCACCTTGTTTTGTTCCCGATGTATAGGTGTTACATGTCCAATAGAGTACACTAGGCAGGCCGAGAGAGGGATCATGACTGCACGGGCAACACATGGTATCTACAATTCAGCCCAGGCTTTGTGCTACAGAAAGATATAACTATCCTTGGTCTCCGCCATAGGTTGTAGTTATGACACCTTTTAGAAGCACAATGGAACAAACTATTGTCTGGTAAGACGGCCAGGTGCCAGAAAATATCCCACAATCACGCCCTCTTTATAGGCCAGCCATGGTTAGTTGGATGCTGGTTGATTTTTTCTACACTGTGAGCTAGCCAGTCAGTTTACAGTGTTTCAATTCTTTGCTTCCTAGCTTGGGACCCTGGTAACATACAGTAACAGAAACTATGGTGACACATTAATATAGTGGGATTTTATGTGTTTTAGAATACTGACATAAATACTTGAAACCACGAAAATGAAAGTAAGCATGAATAATAGTTTGAGAACACATAGGGATCTGAAGGAGATACCAAACTAGTGGATGAGTTGGTTGAGGGCTTTTACTTCAGGACATAGGGCAGAGGAAGAAGACACAAGGTTGTCATGTAGAACCAAAAACTGTGCTAGTTAGCTAATGTTTTGCCATAATGTATCGTGGACAGAGGAGAAAACTGGCATTAAAGTATTGATAGCTGCAGGCTTACAAGGCAAGGGGTTGACTTCATTGCAATAGGCTGTATCCCACATGGCTTGGTCTCTCTCCATAGGGCGGCCTGCTGAAAGCATCGCACCAACTCCATAGCTCCAGCGACGACCCCATTAGTTCCTGATAAAATTGCCCTCGTGAACTGAACTACGCAGCCCGGAATCGAACCCACAATCTTTAGAGCGTGCGGCAGGAGGCATAACCATTTTGCCATGGAGACCCTCTGATAGCTGCAGGTGTCACCAGCTAATTCATGAAAACCAAAAGTGAAAGAGACATGAAATTTATGGGGCATATATCAACAGAAGTTGTAAACAACTGTAATATTGTATAATACTCACTTCTTGGAGTTCTGTTTTCAGTTCCCTGTTTTGTGTTCTTATCTCGTATATCTGTCTCTCGCTTTCGCTTGCTTGCTGTGGATTAATCATAGCATTGGCAGGCTCTTAATGTCTTGACTGAAATTTAAACTCTTAATGGTTAGTGGTAGTGGTTAATGGTAGTGGTTACACAGCTATCTGATTCCCTTGCCGAAGCCTGGCAAAGACCACACAAATATTCAGGGATATCGAGATATAACTATGCAGAATACAATAGGCAAGCTGCTGGAGAAGTTAATTGCCAGGAAAATATCAAGCCAGCTAGAGAGGCAAGGTGTTTTCCCACCTACCCTGGGTGGGTACCGTCCAAAAAGAGAAACCTGGACCAATGCAGCAGTTTTTGCCCATGATGTCTATGAAGGTTTCCACTCAGTCATTGAAACCTTTGCTGCAGCGATTGATCTTGAGGACGCGTACAACAGAGTACCATTGGATTTTTTAATTCTTCAGCTACTTGAACTCAAAATAAGTCCATTCCTCCTTAGTTGGATCGCTGCAGCCCTCTTCCAAAGGAAAGCAGTTTTTAGATGTGGCAGTTGGATGTCGGAACCAACAACAATATATCCTGGCCTACCACAGGGATCACCATTATCTCCGGTACTGTTCAACGTCTACACTGTGAGATTCACCAGTGAGCAGATCACTGGACCTGGTAGGATATTGTCATATGCCGACGATGTTTTAGTGTATCGCCAGGGTAAGGATAGAGATCAGGTTGCTGTGGAACTACAAACCGAACTCAATCGCATAAGTACTTGGTGTGTTGAGGCTGGGGCAATGGTCAACGCAACAAAGGCAACAGTGACTTGGTTCTCGTTGAATAATCATATTGTCAACACTCCAACACCAACTGTAAATCTGTGTTCAGAGACGGTGGAAAGAACGCAGGCAATGAATTATTTGGGGATACGTTTTGATCGAAGCATTGCTTATAATGAGCACATAGACCAGGTGATAACAAAGGCCAAGCGGGGTTGGCTGCGATGCGGGTGATGGCGGCAGCAAACTGTGAACAGCGCCATCTATGTCTTCTATACGAAGGGCTGGTCATGTCTGTTTTTGAGTATGCGATGGCAATCCTGACTCTCAGCCGTAAGCAGATAGAAAGGATGGAAAGGATACAGAATGAAGCTATGCGCATTATTCTTGGATGTACAAGAGATACAGCATGCAGGGCGATGCGCTACCTTCTTGATTTTCCAACCATTGAAGACAGAATACAAGTCTGCAGAGCTCGCGCCTACCTCAGAGTTAACGCAAACACACAACATCCACTGCATAGTGAAATTATGAAGGTGAAGGGCAGCAGGTTAAAAAGAGGACGGTCGTGGATGGGTCAAGCCGAAGACATTCTTCAACAGGTGTGTTCACTTGAGGACTAAGAACCTGGCGAGGAGTGGGTACAAGTGCCAACAGATTTCTGCACATCCTTTTCAGTTTGCATCCAACTAGACAGAAAATGCAGACAAGAAAACCCGGCAGCTGTGGAGGCGGAAGTACAAGCGTTGATTTTCGAGAATTCGCTAGACGGTGATGCTGTCATTTACACAGATGGGTCGGTCGTCCGACATGTGAGAAGCTCATGGGCCTTTACGGCTCAGGCCGGAGGGAGAACTGTGAATGAGGACTCTGGTGCTTTCTGCTGAAGACCACAAGTAGCCTGACTATGGAAGTCATGGCAGTAAGTAAAGCAATAACATGGCTCGAGACACAGACATTCACTAGGGCATGTTTCCTTAGCGACTCAATGAACATGCTCAAGAGGATAGAGATGGAGCGGATCCGAAGAGAAGGGTTGCTGTTTCTGGAGCGGTCTCGGCTGGTAAAAATTAGTTTCATCTTCGTGCCAGGACATGCGGGAGTACAAGGAAATGAGCGGGCTGACAAGCTCGCAGGTGAGGCTACTGTGGAGGGCGGACGCGCCATGGACCAGGCTGACATTCTGAATGCTCTACGAGAAGTAAGACTTTTGCGAGAACCAAGTGATGACTGTGAATCTACAACCATGGCCAGACTGCGAGAACAGCAAATTAAAAGAGGGGTAGGCCAAACAAGAACACTACGCAGGAAGCCAAAGAAGACTGATAAACCAACACAGAACTGGTGTCGTTAGCCGCTACTACGCTTGCGGGATTTGCTGAGGAGGGGATCCGAGCACTTATGGACTGAGTGGTTCGATGTGCAATGAGGATGATCTGTCGACTAACTAAGTAACTAAACTCTTAATTCCTTATTTATGATTAGCTTTAACTCAATTGGGGAGGAGAATTAAGCACAGAAGGATAAGACAAGGTTGTCACGTAGAACCAAAACATTTTACAAGGTAAGGGGTTGACTTAATTTCAATAGGTTTGATCCCACATGGCTTGGTCTCTCTCCATGGGGCGACCTGCTGAAAGCATCGCACCAACTCCATAGCTCTAGCGACAACCTCCATTAGTCGCCGAGAAAAGTGCCCTCGTGAGCTGAACGACGTAGCCCGGAATCGAACCCACAATCTTTGGAGCGTGAGGCAGGAGGCATAACCATTTTGCCATGGAGACCCTCTGATAGCTGCAGGTGTCACCAGCTAATTCATGAAAACCAAAAGTGAAAGAAACATGAAATTTATGGGGCATATATCAACAGAAGTTGTAAATAGCTGTAAAATTTATAATACTCACTTCTTGGAGTTCTGTTTTCAGTTCCCTGTTTTGTGTTCTTATCTCGTATATCTGTCTCTCGCTTTCGCTTGCTTGCTGTGGATTAATCATAGCATTGGCAGGCTCTTAATGTCTTGACTGAAATTTAAACTCTTAATGGTTAGTGGTAGTGGTTAATGGTAGTGGTTACACAGCTATCTGATTCCCTTGCCGAAGCCTGGCAAAGACCAAACAAATATTCAGGGATATCGAGTTATAACCATGCAGAATACAATAGGCAAGCTGCTGGAGAAGTTAATTGCCAGGAAAATATCAAGCCAGCTAGAGAGGCAAGGTGTTTTCCCACCTACCCTGGGTGGGTACCGTCCAAAAAGAGAAACCTGGACCAATGCAGCAGTTTTTGCCCATGATGTCTATGAAGGTTTCCACTCAGTCATTGAAACCTTTGCTGCAGCGATTGATCTTGAGGACGCATACAACAGAGTACCATTGGATTTTTTAATTCTTCAGCTTCTTGAACTCAAAATAAATCCATTCCTCCTTAGTTGGATCGCTGCAGCCCTCTTCCAAAGGAAAGCAGTTTTTAGATGTGGCAGTTGGATGTCGGAACCAACAACAATATATCCTGGCCTACCACAGGGATCACCATTATCTCCGGTACTGTTCAACGTCTACACTGTGAGATTTACCAGTGAGCAGATCACTGGACCTGTTAGGATATTGTCATATGCCGACGATATTTTAGTGTATCGCCAGGGTAAGGATAGAGATCAGGTTGCTGTGGAACTACAAACCGAACTCAATCGCATAAGTACTTGGTGTGTTGAGGCTGGGGCAATGGTCAACGCAACAAAGGCAACAGTGACTTGGTTCTCTTTGAATAATCATATTGTCAACACTCCAACACCAACTGTAAATCTGTGTTCAGAGACGGTGGAAAGAACGCAGGCAATGAATTATTTGGGGATACGGTTTGATCGAAGCATTGCTTATAATGAGCACATAGACCAGGTGATAACAATGGTCAAGCATGGGTTGGCTGCGATGCGGGTGATGCCGGCAGCAAACTGTGAGCAGCGCCATCTATGTCTTCTATACGAAGGGCTGGTCATGTCTGTTTTTGAGTATGCGATGGGAATCCTGACTCCCAGCCGTAAGCGGATAGAAAGGATGGAAAGGATACAGAACGAAGCTATGCGCATTATTCTTGGATGTACAAGAGATACAGCATGCAGGGCGATGCGCTACCTTCTTGATATTCCAACCATTGAAGACAGAACACAAGTCTGCAGAGCTCGCGCCTACCTCAGAGTTAACGCAAACACACAACATCCACTGCATAGTGAAATTAGGAAGGTGAAGGGCAGCAGCTTAAAAAGAGGACGGTCGTGGATGGGTCAAGCCGAAGATATTCTTCAACAGGTGTGTTCACTTGAGGACTTAGAACCTGGCGAGGAGTGGGTACAAGTGCCAACAGATTTCTGCACATCCTTTTAAGTTTGCATCCAACTAGACAGAAAATGCAGACAAGAAAACCCGGCAGCTGTGGAGGCGGAAGTACAAGCGTTGATTTTCGAGAATTCGCTAGACGATGATGTTGTCATTTACACAGATGGGTCGGTCGTCCGACATGTGAGAAGCTCATGGGCCTTTACGGCTCAGGCCGGAGGGAGAACTGTGAAAGAGGACTCTGGTGTTTCTGCTAAGACCACAAGTAGCTTGACTATGGAAGTCATGGCAGTAAGTAAAGCAATAACATGGCTCGAGACACAGACATTCACTAGGGCATGTTTCCTTAGCGACTCAATGAACATGCTCAAGAGGATAGAGATGGGGACGGATCCGAAGAGAAGGGTTGCTCTCTCTGGAGCGGTCTCGGCTGGTAAAAATTAGTTTCATCTTCGTGCCAGGACATGCGGGAGTACAAGGAAATGAGCGGGCTGACAAGCTCGCAGGTGAGGCTACTGTGGAGGGCGGACGCGCCATGGACCAGGCTGACATTCTGAATGCTCTACGAGAAGTAAGACTTTTGCGAGAACCAAGTGATGACTGTAAATCTACAACCATGGCCAGACTGAGAGAACAACAAATTAAAAGAGGGGTGGCCAAACAAGAACACTACGCAGGAAGCCAAAGAAGACTGATAAACCAACACAGAACTGGTGTCGTTAACCGCTCTACGCGTTGCGGGATTTGCTGAGGAGGGGATCCGAGCACTTATGGACTGAGTGGTTCGATGTGCAATGAGGATGATCTGTCGACTAACTAAGTAACTAAACTCTTAATTCCTTATTTATGATTAGCTTTAACTCAATTGGGGAGGAGAATTAAGCACAGAAGGATAAGACAAGGTTGTCACGTAGAACCAAAACATTTTACAAGGTAAGGGGTTGACTTAATTTCAATAGGTTTGATCCCACATGGCTTGGTCTCTCTCCATGGGGCGACCTGCTGAAAGCATCGCACCAACTCTATAGCTCTAGCGACAACCTCCATTAGTCGCCGAGAAAAGTGCCCTCGTGAGCTGAACGACGCAGCCCGGAATCGAACCCACAATCTTTGGAGCGTGAGGCAGGAGGCATAACCATTTTGCCATGGAGACCCTCTGATAGCTGCAGGTGTCACCAGCTAATTCATGAAAACCAAAAGTGAAAGAAACATGAAATTTATGGGGCATATATCAACAGAAGTTGTAAACAACTGTAAAATTTATAATACTCACTTCTTGGAGTTCTGTTTTCAGTTCCCTGTTTTGTGTTCTTAACTCGTATATCTGTCTCTCGCTTTCGCTTGCTTGCTGTGGATTATTCATAGCATTAGCAGGTTCTGAATGTTTTGACTGAAATTTCAAATCTTACTTTTTTTTTTTATGATTAGCTTTAACTCAGTTAGGGGACGGGGGGGGGGGGGGGGGGGAAGTAAGCACAGAAGAAGAAGACAAGGTTGTCACGTAGAACCAACACTGTGCTAATTAACTAATTCATTGCATAATGTATCCTAGACAGAGGAGAAAACTGTTTTACTGCACTGATACCTGCAGGTGTTATTAACTAATTCATGAAAACTAACAGGAAAAGAGAAATTAAATTTATGGGTCATGTCAACAGAAATTGTGGAATAGAAGCATCAGCCTTTTATGGAAATATGCTAGGCAAGAAAGGCAGAGGAAGACAGCGATATATATATATATATATATATATATATATATATATATATATATATATATATATATATATATATATATATATATATATATATATATATATATATATATATATATGGAAGTCTGATAATAAATGATAATATAAACAACATTAACGTAATTAGACCGTCAGATGACAGAGAGGAGTGGAGAGTCATGACCTCCCATGTGTGCTCCATGTATAGAGGAATGTCCATGTTTCACATAAAGAGATGTCCATGTTTTACATAAAGGCCAGAAGGTTTGTCTAGATATGTCGTATTTTGGGCAGTCTTGGAGTACGTGATCTGCTGACTGCGACTCTAACCCACATATGCACATGGCTGATTTTTTCCTATGTAGCCAATGTCACGCCACGACGAAAATATCACGCGACACCATTCGCTGTGTGTAAGAATTAGGATTACAATTCTCTACTTCCTCCTCGTTTTCTTCTTCTCACCCTCTTCCTCCTCTCTCTATCTGTCTACTCAACTATCTCTCTCCCTTTCTTTCTTTCTGATAAGCTGCATGAACGAAACGCTTGCAAGAGAGCTACAGTTAGTATTATAAGTAAGTAGCAGAGTGATAGGGCTGGGTTCAATAAGTTGTTGAGTGGACTGGCCTGGAGGTAAACCAGGTAATTAAGCTGACAAGGTTTGTCATTGTTGTCATATCTAATGTTACTGGTGTTACGTCCCCCAATGGTGACTCCTCTCATATCTTCTACATGTCTGAAAATATTATCACTAAGTGATGGCTTAGCGTCCGCTCTGTGTGTCAGAAATCGATTAGTGAAAGTACATCTTTAGTCTTTTATGTAGTAATTGTAACCTCTTTATAATTCGCATGCATAATGTGACGGTAGTTGTTGTTGTTCCATTACGTATTTGTATAGCTGATTGGTTGTCTGTTATGTTAAATGGTCACTATGTATTGATTGGATACATGTTTTGTATGTAAGTAAATTGTTTATTAAAGTAAAACAAGTTACAACTACACAATAGTTGCACTGTCACATAAATATAAAGTTATTTATCAATAAATTTATTATGATGTACATATTACCATCATCATTTTAAAGTCTCCACGTCACATTATATGCATGAAATGTGTTCTTTCTTGAAACATTTAGAGTGTCCTTATTCAGTAAGCTTCCATCAACAAGATAATTGTCTTCAATGGTCAGCCTCATTGCTAACAACGCCCCGTATCAAAGCAACACCGTATACAACTCTCTGTTTATTGTTTTCTTGGAGTCTGTATTCCATAGCTTTTCATTGATCTACATTTTTGTTATCAATTTACCACGGCTCATCACTAAATTCTTCAACTCTCCCAGGATTAATGTCTATGCGCATTTCTCCAATTTTGTCTATGGCTGTTTCATTATTCGCGTCGATATGTTTGCATTTCACACCTTAAAAAAAACTGCAACCATTTCTTCCAGATTTTCTTCAATTCTGTCACATGGCCAAATTAAGAAAACACTTAAGCCACATTAAGAAATATTGTTGGCCAAATTAATAAATATGAGTTGGGTTGAGTTGAGTTAAGAACCGACATCACTGCACTCAGGACATTCCCATAAGTGCTCAGTCCCCTCGTTCAACAGCCAGCGAAGAGTCATACTACTAAACGTTCCCACCGCTATCTGATTAAAAGTTCTCCTGGTCTTCCCTCTCAGTTTTGAGATTCTTTCTGAACCCCTGCCGATCCCCCGCATATGAATACCAAATTAAGAAAAAATAGTCTGCCAAATTAAGACATATGTATGCCAGATTAAGAAATATGTGTGCTACATTAAGAAAATTGGTGGCAAAAGTAAGAAATATGTATGCCAAATTATGAAAAAATGTCGCCTGGGTTTCTGCATCATAGTTATGGCAGTACCTTCCTGTTGGTAATATGGCCGTGTCCCTAGTATTTTTTGGGCAGTCTATGTACACTCCCGCTCCTCCACACTGAAAAGCACTTTGCGCTGACCCATCTGTGCAGACTCGGATCCCGAGGTCCTGTGGGTATTCTTCATCAAGGAAACTGAGAGTTGCTGTATTGCATTGTACACTGTTATGTTCTTCCTTGTCAAATATTCCTCTCACTTTTGTCTGAATTTGTAGTGATAGTCTATGTTCCTGCTTCCATGGAGTTAGTTCTGAATTAGTTTTTCAAGGGGATACCAACTGCATTTAGACCTGTGGTTTGTGGTTTGTATGCAGGGTCGTTTGGCCTCGTGGATGAAACTGCTTGCACACACACACACACACACACACACACACACACACACACACACACACACACACACACACACACCGCCACAACCACCACAACCACACTGGCCTCCCCACACACACTCTCCATAACTAGGTATACGAAGAGGTCCATGTTTTAAATGTAGACTGAGAATTCCATGTCTCGCATGCATAAAGAGATGTCTATGTTTCACGTGTATACATACATGATCTCTGTGGATTAACATTCAACTGTAAACAACTGTAAAATTGTCTTATACTCACCTCTCGGAGTTTTGTTTCCAGTTCACTATTGTGTGCGGTTCAACTGTTCTACCTCATCTTGTAATTTCTTTACTGTGGCTTTCAACTCTTTTATCTGTTTCTGAGAATTATCGCTGATTTGCTGTGGATTATGCATAGCTCTAGCAGGCTCCAAGCGTCCTAACTGCGATTGTAAATCCTCATTACGTTTTTCGCTTTCCCTTAAATCGTCTGTGAGAGAGTTAATTGTCTCGTTTGCTTGTTCTGAGTTATTGTTTAAATTATTAATTTCCTTCATCAGGTGATTTCTTCTTAAAATATGGATTTCCTGTATCAGCCTTACTTCGTCTCTGAGAGAGCTAATAGTCAGGTTCGCTTGTCCTAAGCCACGTTTTAAATTACTGATTTCCAGCAACAGGTGTGTAATGTGTTCCTCCTGGCTGTCTATCACACCGTGCAATCGATGTAATTCTTGTGTGTCGGATTGCCTTAAATCGTGACTGAGAGAGTTTATTTTCTCATTTGCATTCTCATTATTGTTTATGGATTGCCTTAAATCGTCTCTGAGAGAGTTAATAGTCTCATTTGCTTTCTCATTATTGTTTTTGGATTGCCTTAAATCGTCTCTGAGAGAGTTAATTGTCTCGTTTGCTTTCTCATTATTGTTCTCTGATTGCCGCAAAGCGTCTCTGAGAGAGTTAATTATCTCTTTTGCTTTCTCATTATTGCTTTCGGATTGCTGCAAATCGTCGCTGAGAGAGTTAATTGTCACGTTTGCTTCCTCATTATTGTTTTCGGATTGCCTGAAATCGGCTCTGGGATAGTTAATTGTCTCGTTTGCCTTCTCATTATTGTTTTTGGATTGCTGTAAATCGTCTCTGAGAGAGCTAATGTTCCGTTTTGCTTGTCCTAAGTCATGTTTTAAATGATTGATTTCCTGCATCAGGCGTATAATGTGCCCCTCCTGGCTGTCTATGCGATCCACCAATCGATGTGTGTACTCATGGTAGTGAAACCCAATGATGCGTAAAATGTCATAAACTGTTCTGCCATGTATTTCAACATCTGTAAATGCATCTGGAGACAACCGGGACACTGTTATGAGATACCTGTGGAGATAAATTTATAATTATAACATTACAAAAGACACATACACACATTGCCAAAGTAGGGACTAAATCATGAACATATTATTATCATGACATAGGAACAGTACAATACCGGAGTTCAAACCCAGGCTGAAAGTTGGGTTGCCTAGTAAAATAATATATTTTATTTTTGTGTGTGTTAGCTCACGTTGAACTCAAGCGTAGTCCATACACATGCTACTACTTCTGCGCTGGACTGATTTTTGCGTGTGGATTAACTTTCCATATTACCAGTGACCCTCATCATCAGGAGAACCCACTCCGACTTCTGAGGTACTTGTAGTAATTGACGTCCCCCAAGTCAAGGACGAGAAGTCAACATTTAAGTTCAACTCACGGGTGAAGGGGTTAAACGCGATGCCTCAGCTTCAGTACACCGGATGTTTAAGTGCCAGCATTCTATCCATTCGGCCAATGCTGACTTTGTACAATAGTTCTCCCGCCTCTCATCTCCTAATGGAGCAAAGGTCGCCAACCAACTCTCGCCAAGCATTTTGTATTCTTGTTCGTGATTGGTTGGAAACTGCAGCTAAGTTTTCTATGGTGCGAAGTGTACAGCCCAACGCCAAACCCCCTGAAGCCGCGTCTTACGACATGCCTGGTAGATTACAGCGTGGGACTTCCCTTGTGGGCCCCAGTGACAAATGAGCATAGTAAAATAATTGCAAAAGAATCTTGTGGAAAAGTGAAGGTGGCGAGCAGAATAACTAAAAAACACATTCATGTTTTGTTGTTGTTGCTATTTTTGTCCCAAAGCAGCCTCATGCCCTGAGTCTGTCATGTTACAGGGCCATCAGATTTTGTAGGCTTAAATACGCGGTAACACTATTATGGAGAAAGAAATATTAGGCGCGTTCATTTGAAATCAGTTCGTGCCGCACCGCGTGTAATTACGTACGTTGAACATGATCATGTCGTAGTCATGTGATAAGTACTGACCAATGAACAAAAAGACCACGTGCTTATCGTCCTATGATGCATCGGTTCTGTTACTGACTGTTGAGAAAATGGCCGGGTTGATCAAAAATCCGTCCAAAGAAGCTCAAAGAGCGGTGATTCAGTTTCTTTCATTTGAAGGATGTCAACCAGTGGACATTCATCGAAGAATGCCGGCAGCGTACAGTAACCAGTGTGTGTCGAAGACAACAGTGGCAGACTGGGCACGTATGTTTCGGAAAGGACGTCAGTTCACGACAGATCTTCGACGGCCGGGTCAAGCGCATATTGTTGCAACAGAAACAACCATCGTCAAAATTGATGCAGCAGTACAGATGAACCGTTGTCGAAGCATACGTTCGCTAGCGAAAGAATTTGATGTGTCAATTGGGACAATTCAAAAGGTCGTTCGTAAGAAACTGCAATATTGGAAGGTGTGTTCACAGTGGGTACCCCAAATGTTGACTGACCACCCAAAAAGAAGAACGCATGGGATGGTGTTTGAACCATTTGCTGCGTTACAGGGTGGGGGGGTGATGCATTTCTCTTCCGCATAGTGGCAGGCGATGAATCATGGTGTCACCACTTTGAGCCGAGCAGCTAGAGAGAGAGAGAGAGAGAGAGAGAGAGAGAGAGAGAGAGAGAGAGAGAGAGAGAAGAGAGAAGAGAGAGAGAGAGAGAGAGAGAGAGAGAGAGAGAGAGAGAGAGAGAAGAGAGAGAGAGAGAGAGAGAGAGAGAGAGAGAGAGAGAGAGAGAGAGAGAGCATGCAATGGAACCATGCTGGGTCACCAAAAGCTAAAAAATTCAAGTTACAGGTTTCCGCTGGTAAGTTATGCTGAGCGCATATTTTGAACATGAAGGGCTAATGTTGGCTGACTTTAAAGAACCTGGTGTCAACATCAACTCTACCCATTACTTGGAAACACTAGACAAGCTGCAAAAAGCCATAAAGAATAAATGACATGGAATGCTTTCTCGAAGTGTTATTTTTTTGCACGAAAATGCTCGTCCGCTTGTTGCAAAGATTGTGCGGGAAGCATTAGCTTGGAAGTAGTGGAAAATTCTGCAACATCCAGCCTATAGTCCTGATTTGTCACCATGCGATTTTTATTTGTTCGGACCTCTAAAAAACGCTCTCAAGGGGCAACGATTTCACACAGGTGCAGACGTAATGAACGCGGTAAACACTTGGTTTAGTGAGCAACCACAATCCTTATTTGCGGACGGCATTCGCCGCCCACCTTAACAATGGGTTGCTTGCCTGAATGTCTACGGCGACTTCTTCTGACCAACACATTGCGCATAATTCATTCAACATGAATGCTTTGTTTAGTTCTACCACATCTGTTATGTTTCTTTCATGCTTTTGTAATAAAGCCATTGGAATGGGTTTCAAATGAACGACCCGTATATATGTTAATGAGGAAAAATTGGAGGTGGTGGAAAATTTCCAATTTTATTGGGTCATTGATTACCAACAATGGTGAAACAACGAACAAAGTTAAAATACGAATGACTATTGCTCTTCAAAGACTAAAACAAATGAATAAATTAGGGAATGTGACAGACAAAACTACAAAAATTATATTTCTAAGAGCATGCATCTTTCCCATTGCAACATACGCCTGTGAGACCTGAACATTTACTAAGCAAGCTGAACATCGCTTAAATGTCTTTGAATATAAATGTTATAGACGGGTTCTAAGAATATATTGCATAATGAAAAGAGCAAATGCATCCATACTTCAAGAGCTGAATATTGAAGAAGGTTGGCTATTAAAGACGATAAAACAAAGAAAATTGAAATATTTTGGTCACTTGAAACGTCATGAAAGTTTGGAGAGAACAATAATGGAGGGGTATATGCCCGGGAGGAAGAGGAAGGCCAAAGAGAAAATGGGTGCAGGATGTGGCGGATGATCTCCAGATGGGTGTATCAGAAACGGGACGTCTTACTTGTGATCAAGAGGTTTTCTGGAAGGTTGTTATGGGAGCGAGGTTCTGAAAAGGACACGCTATTGAATGACGAATGAAATAGACGGAGGAACAGATGACCAGTCTATCCATCATTTAGCATGCAATGAAGCCAGGTGTAGAACCCTCATCCGACCGTTCTCATAACATTATCAGCTCAATTTCCTTTCAACCTCGATTTGCTGGCCATTCAGTCAAAGGAAAATGGACTTCATATTATATTTCCAATATTCTTCTAAATAGAGGTAAACCTAAAACCACACGGAGAAAGTGAACTAGGGGCAGAGATTAAGCCACCATAATTAAATGAGTTGATATGCATTGTCTCGTCAAGTCTGGATCGCAGTACATCAGACTTCGACAAACATTTCCCTGTGTTGGCGTTACCAAGCCTTTGATTGTCCCCTGTCTACCCACAAGGCAGCAGATTTATGTTTCACTTCGTCTGGTTTCTATCCCTTGACCTGCCCGACATGGGAGACCCTACCAGTAGCTGCCCTAACTCGGCATCAGCGCACCGGATGTTTAAAAACGAGCGCTCTTATCCATTCGGCTATGATCACCTCCATATAAACACATACAAGGAAACCAAACATGTCATGGAACAGTTTCGGAACTGTTATTAAACACTCACCCGTTGTGTGTGCAGCATATTGGAAAGCGTATTCTTGCTGGTAGGGGCATGTCATTACATTCGTCAGTATCACAACGTAGCTCTGGAATATGAACACCATTTATAATTCCCCGTTTTCAGCTGCAGGAAATTTGAAAGCAAACCTCTTTGCCTTGAATTCGGGATATGAAGCGACAGCTGTTCAGAAAGGAATGGCAAACTACAGATCTAAAATGGCCTAGTAAATCACAAACAGCTAATACATTCTGGTGTGATCACCACGTCCTGCAAAGGACATGCAGCTTACTTAACTCATTAAGTGCCATTGGATGATTAATCATCTTAAGCAACTTCCCATTTATGCCATGGGCTTATATACATTAGTTATTCTTATGCAACCCCCTTTAATTTGATATATAATACAATATGTCTGCTACCACATTACCAACTCTTAAATCATAACTGTCACACTCCTAGTTTTCATTTTCAGCCATTCCTTTTGTTATGGCCAAACCTACGTTTTGTTTAGCACTGAAGCTGTTAAATATTGTTTATTATGTCATGGCATACAGACGAGATTTTCTTCACGCCAGTTTTTGAGTTGAGTCAAGAACTGATATCATAGGATCCGGAACATTCCCATACATATTCCGTCCTCATCTTCAACAGCCAGCGAAGAGCCCCGTACTATTGGTAATAGTTGCAGTCTGATTATGTGTCTATCTGGCCTGTCCTCAGGCACGTGTATGGACTGGTTGTGTCAGTGATCATTGTAACTCGGTACTGATACCTCCAGTTTTCCTCCCATTGACCACACACGGAGTCATAAACTCTATGTCGCGGATCAAGACGTCAGATCATGAGAAGCAGTCATTTTCCGAATGTTTCCGCCCCTTTACGTTTCTTACATTCTCAGAGCCCGTTTGGGTCATAACTCCCGGGCTTCTTTCTCCTGTCATAGTACCCACCTTCGAGAGGTTCGTTTATCGTACTTATCCCACATCGACAACGTTAAGTGTGCCTGCTCAGAAGCAATCTCACCCAAGGATGGCGAACCGGCACTCGGTGCAACTACCAGCGTTATCACTGCACCGTAACTGACCGCAAGAAAGTCAGCTGCTTTCCCTGGCAGTTTGTCTCAGTCTTCACCTCGCCTAGGTGGCTAGCTATGACCCAGTAGACGTCTCCGCCATGCTGCCTTCTTCGTATCCTGTCCAGTTTAACTCCTGCACGTTCCCAGCTGAAGCCATCTCTTCCTCTGACCTAATTCTACCACTCCTGCTTTCGCCACAGTTGTGGGGTACGGCCCTTGAAAGGAGTCCTATTCCATCACAAGTGGTCGCTGTTCACGGATAATCTCAGCATAGTGTGGGAACTCCGTAACACGGATGGTAATGAAATGTGTGTGTGGTGTGTGTATGTGTGTGTGTATGCAAGAATTACAGATGCTATCAATGTTGTTGGTATTTCTAACTTAAACATTTCGCCCGGGCAGCGACCTATTCGGCCTACTCTTTTCGATTTCCACCTGCCAAGGGATTTTTTAAGTGCACACGGGACCTCTTTATTATTTGCCTTTGTTAAAGAAGGCTATCTATTAGATCGTCAGCATCAGCAACTGAATTACCTCAGATGTCGGAGTGGGTTCACCTGATGGCGAGGGACACTGGTAATAGGAAAAACCAACCCACACGCAAAAATAAGTTCATTGCTGTAATAGCACCTGTATGCACTACGCTTGAGTATAAAGCCAGTGAACTAAACAAATAAAAACATTCCAATGAGTTGAGAGTTTCCAGGGGCTGTAACTCAGTATATTCGACTGCAAGGCACGTTTTTTCCTGTTGGCTTTCCCTAGTCTTTGACTGTCCCGTCTACCTACACACCAGCAGGGTTGTGATCTATATGTCTGGTCCTTGTCCCTTGACATGGAAGACCCCAACAGTTGCTGCGCTACCGCCGGCGTAGCTCTTGGCGGGAGGGGGTGGGAGGGGGAGCATGGGAACATCCGAGCCCCTATAGTACTTCAAGCTGGAAACACAGTAGCTACCCCTGGTTTGGGGGGAAATTTGTAAAATTCTCACAATTTAGACTATTCATCATCATCATCATCATCAAGTGCCCTGCCAGCTTGTGTAGGCGTTCATGGCTCTCCACAGATCTCGGTCTTTGGTTTTCTGGATCAACTCTGCTGCTGATATTCCTCCGTGCCACCGTCTCAATCTATCCAGCATCATTTCTCTTGGTCTGCCTCTGCCTCTCTTCCCCTCGATCTTTCCAGTTGTCACGATGTTCTCCAATGCCTCTCTTCTCATCACGTGACCGAAAGAAAGATGTTTGTCTCTTTCTTATTGTTGTATATAGTGTTCTAGTTTCATTAGCCTGTTTCAGGCAGTCGTTGTTAGTTACTCTGGCAGTCCAAGGAATTCGCAACATTCGTCTCAGGAACCACATCTCTGTTGCTTCTAATTTCTTCTTAATTTGTTCATTTACATTCCAAGATTCACTGCCATACAGCAAAACTGGTTCTACATAGCATTTCAGCACTCTCTTTCTTACACTCAGTGATAGTGACTTATTGCACAAGATACTCTTCATTTTCTGAAATGCGGCCTTTGCCTGCCCTATTCTGCTCTTAATCTCTGTTGTACATCTTCCATCTGATGTTATAAATGTCCCTAGGTATCTAAAATTATCCACTTGGTTAAGAATTTTTCCTTCTATTTCTATGTCACATTTTGGTGTCACCATTTTCTTTGATATCACCATTGTTACTGTTTTCTTGATATTCAAGGAGAGTCCTTTCCTTGCACTCTCTGTTACTACAGTGTCCAACAATTGTTGTAGGTCTGTTGATTTATCTGCCACCAATACTGTGTCATCTGCATAGCGTATATTATTTATATTATAACCTCCAACTAGTATTCCTGGCATCTCTTTGATCTCTCTCATTATTACTTCGCTATATAGGGAGAAGAGATCTGGTGACAAGACACATCCCTGTCGTACTCCTAGCTTTATGTGTTCGTAACTACCCTCTTTATTTCCAATTTTAATTGCTGCTACTTGGTTCCAGTAAATATTCTTTATTATTCTTAAATCTTTCCCATCAATGTTGATATCTTCCAACATTTTAATCAGCTCATCATGTTTTACTTTATCAAATGCCTTAGTATAATCTATGAAGCATAAATATATGTCTTTCTGTTTCTCTATTGACCTTTCTATTAGTGTCCGTAATGTATATATTGCATTGTTTGTGCCCTTTCCCTCCACAAATCCATACTGTTCTTCACTAATTTCCATTTTTATTTTCTTTCTGGTTCTTCTCATTATGATTCTGAGCAGAAGCTTAGTGATATGGTTTATGAGGTTAATTGTACGAAAATCTCCACATTCAATTGCTCCTGGTCTTTTTGGCATAGCTATAAATACAGATTTCAGCATATCACTGGGTAAATATTCACTGCTGTATATATCATTTAACATTTTGGTTAATATATCTACTCCAAATTCTCCCAATACTTCCAATTCTTCTATTGTGATTTCATCTGGTCCAGCTGTTTTTCCTTTCTTCATATATTTCATAGCGTCAGCGACTTCTTCTTTTAGAATAGGTAGACCTTCTAAGTTACCTTCTTCTGTTAATTCTTCCCTTTCCCCATCATATAATTCTCTTATATACTCATTCCACCTCTTCATTATATCACCTTCCTCCAATAATAACTTTCCTGTTTTTGATTTCAAACACCCTGTATTTATTCTTAATTTTCTTCGCGTGAGCCCACTGATTTGTCTGTGCATATTTTTTTTAAAAATCTTTAATGGCATTTATTTCCATTTTTTGCACTGCTCATTTAACCAACTTTCTTTTGCCTTCCAACATTTATCTTTTACTTCTTTATTTCTCTGAGCGTATTCTTGTTTGTCATTTTTACTCTGTTTTCTTTTGTCCATCAGCATAAGATTTCTTCATTCATCGATTTTTTCTTAGCTATTTGACTTCTCTCCAGTAATATTTCTTTGCTAGTTTGATGAATCGAGTCCCTTAGCATTTCCCATTGTTCATTTATACTCTGTATTTTAGCTATTGCATTGTATCTATTTTTCACAGTCACTATGTATTGTTCTTGAATTTCTCCATCTACTTTCAGAACCTTTTTATTAAGTGTTTTGCCATGAAGTGTTGGGAAGATAATGTGGTGGTTTCCCCTTGCCTTCCACATCCACATGGTGGTCGTGTACCTCTACCTTTAACAGCCATTTCCGACTGTAAGGACAAGTGAGTGCCCTGCTCTGCCCAGACTATTACAACGATAAAAAGTTATTTTAGTCTGAAAACGGGTATACAATGTATGAACATGTCACTCCTATATTTCAGATTTGTGAATGAACTAGTCCTAAATCTATTCAATGGAAGATAATGTGGTGGTTTCCCCATACCTTCAAACTCACATGTTGAAAAGTTTAGTAAAGGAGAGCTTGATATATGACACCCCAACTTCAAGTCTGAGAATGGAGGTGGGGGCGGTTACTGCAGCTTTCCACTGGTTGGAGAACAAACTGTATACGCATGTTGTGATTGTGACAGATTCACAAAGCATGCTGATAAAGGTGAAGACTGGCATGCTTCATGCTGAATGGTATGCATCAATTCAGAAGTCGCGGGTTGTGAGCATTCACTGAATCTTTTCTCCAGGACACTCTGGTGTGTATGTACATGAACAAGCCGACAGATTGGCTGGCACTGCAGCATTGAGGGGTGATTTAATGCATGACATGATGAAGGCCCTTTGTGAGCGTGTGAATAATGCAGAAGAGCAGATGGAGTATCATAGTCTAGAGCAGTGGTTCTCAGCCGGTGGGTTTCCGGGGGGAATGAAGATTATTTCAAGATCGCGTCCATACAAGAACCGATTACTTGATATTGTTTTATCCTCATATTTTACGGTTCTGTACTCCTCGCCCTTCTGATATTCGTCTTATAACGTAAGTAGACCCACAAATCACGTGTTATGTAGACGTCTAAACTTGTTCTAGTATCTGTTATTAAAGCTAGCTTCCATTTTTACGTATACTATGTAGGGCAGGGTGGGGGGAGGGGGCAATTTATAGGGAGGAAATACGAAAGGGGAGGAATGACATTCTCAACATATGGTGAAGGGGGGGGGGGCATGGGCCAAAAAAGGTTGAGAACCACTGATTTAGAGAGAATGCTGCAGCAGGGGGTGGTCACAGGATCTGGTAGATAGTCATAACTCCAAGGTAAAACAATTCGGATATATAATTAGATTGTAACGGGCACCTTTAGTATTGTAACTCTACGCTGGCTGTTGAAGATGATGACTGAGCGCTTATGGGATTGCTCTGATTGCAATGACGTCGGTTCTTGACTCAGCTCAACTCAATTCACGTAGTGGTGTGTGACCTTCGCCTTTGATAGCAATTTACAGCTGAAACGACAAATGAATGCTTTTTTATTTTCAATTGCAGATTTGTTAACTCTTTCCAATGGAAATCTATAAACAGAGAGATGTTGGGTTATATAAATAAACACCAATGAAGAAGAAGAAGAAGAAGAAGAAGAAGAAGAAGAAGAAGAAGAAGAAGAAGAAGAAGAAGAAGAAGAAGAAGAAGAAGAAGAAGAAGAAGAAGAAGAAGAAGAAGAAGAAGAAGAAGAAGAAGAAGAAGAAGAAGAGAAGACGGAGAAGAATTGGCATCGTCGTCTTCGTCGACGACGACACCAGTTCTTCTGTGTATCGCCAAAAGTGATTTGCCATTTGGATAGAGGGGCGGTATATCGCCGTCTTAGAGTCATCGTGTAATTTGTTTAGTTTCGAGGTATCTTCCGTAATTTTAATGCTCGGTGAGTGAAAATGTATATTATAATAATTGTTCATTTGATTGTGCACCATGTTTGGTCCACACTTACATTTTATTTTGTTTGGCATTGAATCAGTTAAAGACTGTGACCATAAATGTTTCCTTAGTTCAACACAATGTATTCCCTTAGTGAATTTAAACACAGAATTCCCAAACAATATGTTGCACTATCTATTGCCGGCGTATTTCGCTGTATCCTGACAGGTGCATACTGCAGATTTATATATCAAATTTGCTGACTGAAAATGATTAATCAAACTGATTGTTCAAATATAGTGAGGTCCTAGCAATTATGCGGTTCCTGCCAGTTTTGTGCAAACATAAAGAGTTCGTTTTAAATTTGAAATTACCGTGGGGATAACAGATGTTCCACATTCGGACAATAACTGTGACTGTGTGTTTTAATTATCCATTTGCCGGTCTCCATGGCCGAGGATTTAAACGACTTTCTTCGTAATCCCGTTTATTCACGTAGGGTCTCGCAGCGCGCGAGAATTGGTAGCTGTTCTTGTCGGTTTGTGACTTACGGGATAAGTGAGCCAGCCGCTCAGAAAGCCATGGCAAACTACTGAGCGTAATCTTGCCAAGAAATCAACAACAGCGGTAAAATGCTGGAGTTGACAGCGATGTCGTGTAAAGGATTTGCTAAAAAAAAATTATCCATTTATTCACTTAATGTGATACATAATTCTACACCCACCGAGATGCAGCGAAATATGCCTGGCAATAAATCGTGTAACATATTGTTTGTGTCTTCAGTGTTTAGGTTCCTTAGGTTCTTGATTTAGTAGATACCCCGGGAAGGTTAACCCGGTCAACAAATGCCCGGAGAAGTCGGATGTGTCGGCTTAACGGCGAAAGAACGCAGCTCTGCTGTAAACAGGCACAACGCAATCACGTCCGGAAAAAAAACCCGGATGATCGCAGAAGAAGATTTAGTAGATATCTTATATTGCATTCATGAACGTATAAGAAACGATGTTATCAGACAGAGATGGTATCAATCACCTTATGCCACACACATTGAGAAGTAGAAGATCAAATGACTTGTCCATCTAGCTACAACAACTTCAGTTACCTCAACTGGCGCTACACTACAGAAGATCTGATACCAGAGCAAGAGGACGCCTGAGAAGAACATCGATTGACGACATCAAAGTTCGCTTTAAATGTGAAAATTATTTCATACAACCTGGCATTATGTATCCTAACCAAATTGAAGGCTTGGTGTAGGGATGATACGTGTGATACGTCTGAGTAATCATCATCATCATGTTCTCCGCCAACTGGCGTAGGCGTTCATGTCTCTTTCCAGATCTCGGTCCTTGATGTTGATGATATTCCTCTACGCCGCCGTCTCAGTCCATCCAGCATCACTTTTCTCGGTCTGTCTCTGCCTCTTTCCTCACTGATCTTTCCAGTCGTCACGATATAATCCAGTGCCTCTCATCTCAGTACATGACCAAAGAACTCTGTTTATCTCTTTTCTATAGTTGTATAGAACGTTCTACTTCCATTAGCCTCTTCCAGGCAGTCGTTGTTAGTTACTCTGACAGTCCAAGATTTTCGCAACATTTGCCTTAGGAAGGCCATCTCTGCTGCGTTCTGAGTAAAGATGACAGTAAATTAGCAATAAAAAATAAAATAACAGAAGAATGGACACATCTGTGCAATCAAAAAATTGAAAGGATAACATAAATATATATCGCTAAAAACAACAAGAACATGCCTGGTGACAAATGAGTTTAAAACTCCTTGCAATGAAAAGATTCTTAAGTTACAGTTTGGAATATGACAGCTTATTTTACTATAAAACAAGACAACTGTACTGAATGCCAGAGGAATATTAACACAGAATATTATTTACTGGAGTGAAAAGAAATATGAACTCAAAAGCATACCTGTAATTGAATACAAGAACACTGCAATAAGTTTATGATGATGGAAAACATACTGAAGATAGCCATAGGGAACTGCAAAGTAAAATATTAATAACTAAAATCACTTGTTCAAAAGAGACAGAAGAGCATCAGTCTATCGGTTTGTACAGCAAAGGTGGGAGACAAAGTGTGTTGAAATCCTTTGCAGCTAATCTTCATTGTGGAGATCTTAATTCAAATGCTGTACATATCCTGAAAGGGTTGAAGTTTGATAATACAATATTAATATCACACTTGTCTGAAAAACATAATTATATAATCTATACTATCAATCAATCAATCAATCAATCAATCAATCAATCAATCAATCAATCAATCAATCAATCAATCATTCAGGTGTCGTCTCCACAATAAAGGTTGGCTGCAATGGACTCCTAAACAGTTTCTCGCCCTGACTACATTATGTCAGATTAATGTTCGTCCATCTTTTCATGCTACTTTCCCACTTGTATCGTTGTCTACCTCTTGCTCGCTTGCCTTCAAACTTACCCTTCAGTACGGGTTTTATAAGAGTGTTATGTCTCTTAACGTGTCAGAAATTTTTAACTTGCCTATTGTTTTTATTTCTTTTATCAACTCTCTTTTCATTCTGTTTTTTTTTCTAGAAGCTTTGTATTTGATTGTTCTCCCCCCCCCCCCCCCCCCCCAACATAAAATACAAAATATTCTTCTATATATCCACACCACCAAGGCCCCAATACGACTTTCTAATTGTGTGCTCATTGTCCAGGCTTAACGGGCAAATTGAACCTCCAGAAAGATTTTACCTCTATAGATAGAATGGGCAGTTGAATACGAATTCACTGTATTCCCTGGTAGAGTTGTGAAATTAGATCTGGGATTTCCATTCTAGTCGCGGAAAATTTCGATAGTCAGTAAGAATGACATGACCCGTTGAAGATGTTACCTTAAAATTTTAACAGCTTGTCAAAAACATGTAGCAGTGTTTATCACGAGCTGGCCTAGCATAACCTTATTTATCACGGTCAGTGGCGTAGTTGGGAGAGGTGTGCAGGTGGAAAATCCGTTTTCCTGAGCCCTGATTTTGAAAAGTTGTACTAGTTAAATTGTGTGCTAAAAGTCATTCTGGGCGCCGTTTTATCGTGTGCCGTGGTGTCGTTGAACCGGTGTCATGGCGCCTTTTTATATGTTCACCCCACCTTCTGTTTGAACCTGGCTACGCCACTGATATGTATATCACGTGGTTACACCGATCAGGCTGCGGCCTCGGTTGGCGTTTCACAGGGTTTAGAGTACACAATTGCTGCACATATCTTATACAAACAGTAAGGGTCTTCTTGCACGCCATATTGTTGTTAAAAATGTGAAAGACATGAAGTAATACGATATTAGTGTTGCAGGCGCAAGGATCAGCTTCACTACACCGGGTCTCTCTGGATCACACACACACGCACGCACGCACCCACGCACACACACACACACCACACACACACACCACACACACACACACACACACACACACACATACACACAAGGGTGTTTGTAAAGTTTTGAAAAATTAAGGTACATGACGTTTATAAAAACGTGCTAAAATTCATTAAATTAGTTACAATAGTCATTGCTTTGGTCTAACGCTATTTTTTTTTTTTTAGTTGCATGTCCTTCACAGGACGTAGCAGTAAGCCCCAGCATTTTTGTTGTTCGTGATTCCTGGGCAAGTTTTACTTTCAGTAGTTTGCCATAGCTTACTGAACGACCGGCACCTATACCTTTTTCGAAAAAAACCAGCCCGCTGTGTTTCGAACCCGGGTATACGGGATTACGGATGGCGTTCGTTTGGAAAGTACCAGGTTAGAAGTATTCATTATAACTTATTCAATACATTTATTACCGTAATGCAATGAGAAGGTCGTTTATCGGGAAATCTTGCTATAAATATTTGAACAATCATTCTTGTGTATCAATCGCCATTTCGAAACACTTGATCAACCTCTCCCCCCCCCCCCCCCCCCCAAAAAAAAAAAAAACAACAAAAACACAAAAAAAAAACAAACAAACAAACAGAAACAACAATAACAAAAAACAAAATCTTACTTCCGTTGATAGCACCGTTATGTTTGGGGTGCAAAGAATTACTCCAGTAGACAACAGCCATTCGCTGCATATTGCTTTACGATGGACTGTAGAGTACATTATTTGGTGACGTCATATACTTCATTTTTCAAAATTATTCTACACACAAAGTGGGTAGTAGTGAGACTTTACAAACACCCGGAATATATAAATAAGGAATTCTGGTTGGTGGACATAATATAAATAACTTGAGTTATGCTGACGACACCGTCATGATAGCAACTGATTCGTACCTTGGCGTCTTGACTGACGATAGTTTGTAAAATGGAGATATTCTTCTCCATAACACAATGACAGGACTGAATTTAGAGACCATGTGTTGTTTATGCAGTATGATTCCTCTCTTGGCCTGCCTAGTTTACTCCAGAGGAAAGGTCACACCAATATGTCTGGAACAAGACAAACTGCAGAAGCTGCCGCATTAGCAAAACTATAAACTGCTCGCCTGTCGGTAATCGGCCTTATTTTGGGGCAGGAAATTCAGATATCTAGGCACATGGATAACATCAGATGGAAGATGCATCACTGAGATACAGAGCAGAATGTGACAAGCAAAACTTCATTCTATCAAATGAAGAATGTTTTGTGCAATAAGTCATTATCATCGAAATTAGACAAAGAGTTCTTGCATGTTACATAGAACACATTTTACGGCTGCGAATCCTGGACATCGAAAATATCACTGCAAGCCTTGGATATGTGGTTTTATAGAAGAATGCTGGAAATTAATTGGACAGCCAAAATGAGCAATCTGGACATGTTGAGGGACAACTGAATGAAGCAGTCATCGTTTCACTGTTTTTTGGAAACATTATAAGAAGACAAAAACAAAGGTTGTGACAAACGGAAATATCTGCTGAAAGAGAGTTAGAGGAAGACAGTGTAAGAGGATTCTTGACAGTCTTGTGTCATGGCACGGAAGGGAGTCAACGTACGAATTGATCCATGCCGTCGGAAATGGCAACTTGTGGAGAGGCATGATTGCATGGAGGTAAAGGGAAACCACAGCTGTATTTTCTCAAGATAATAGTGCCTCAAAACAAAAATGCCGAGGGCAATGCTGAATTTAAGGGTCTGTCAACTGAGCACCTTGTGGTAGAACACATTCAGGTGAATGCTGCCCCAAAAATGAGCAAGAGGACATATAGAGCCCATGGACGCATCAATCCACACATGGGCAACCCACGCCACATCGAGGTTGTCCTGGCAGAAAAAGAAACCGCAGTTCCTGTTCCCAAGTAATCTACTGGAGTTGAGAAACTATTCATGAAGAGGGTGCCCAAGAAGAAGCTCCAGAGACAGAAGTTGTTGCAGAGAGATTAGATTCTCAACATCTGCAACCTTTACACAGATAATTACACGAAAAGTTGTATTTTAAACAAATGAATACTCGAACTATAGTAAAAGTAAAATAAAGGATTATTTTACACGCTATATGCGCATTTGGCATGTGGTGTTAGACCCATGTGTTTACAGACCATTCGGCGCTCGGTGAGTGACGTGGTCAGTATTATAGTTTCAATTTTAAGGGCATTTCCTGGTATCCATTTTAGACTGGTTCAATCCGGGAATCCACAACAATTTAAAAAAACTCGCCTCGATGCGGATTCACACCCATGAACAAACCATGAATAAACTGCAGGCGAATGTCCAGCCTCTAAGCTATCGCGGCTTCCTCACAGACTTCTTCCTCTTCTTCGTTCACCTTCAGCAGTCAATATGAGCTTGTTGACATCGCTATAGATATTTTCCTCAAATGGGGCGGATGTCGGTCAGAACAGTCCTGTCTGTTCTGCGTTTGCTGGTCACTCCTGCAACAAATGTTTAACTGTCATCAGTTCCACAGTTACACTAATTATTTGGGCTTAAATGTTGGCTTCTTGTCTTTGACTTGGGAGCGTAAATTACAAGTTTTAAAATTACAATGTAAATTACAATGGGTTCGCCTGATGGCGAGGGACACTGGCAATAGGGAAAGCTAACAAATACGCAAAAATCAGTCCAAGGCACTCACTAGTAGTAATAGGTAATAGTGGTAACACGTGGTCGACCTACGCTTGAGTTTAATGCAAGCGAACGAAAAAAAATACTCATGAGTGTCTCCTCTCTTTAATTTATTATTATTTCAGCCTGTTGTGTCATGTGAGGTGTCTGAAGAATGTTATGTTGTGTCATGTGCGGTGTCTGAAGATTGTTGCTGGTTGTGACATTACATAAATTTTAACATCGGTCCGGAAAAGTTTGCAGCTTTCTCCGTAACCCCGAATACTCTCTTGGTTGATGTGAGCGCACGAAAACTGGAAGCGGTTCGAGTCGCGCTAGTGACTTATGAGAGTATGGAGCCGGTCGCCCAGAAAGCAATGGCAAACTACTGAGCGTAATCTTGCCAAGAAATCAACAATCAGCTGAAAGATGCTGATGTTGGCAGCGATGTCCTGTAAAGGATATGCAAAACTTTTAATCCGGAAAAGTATTTTTATTTTAAATTGCATGTCCTTTGCAGGGTGTTGCAATCAACCCTAGATTGATGTTCTATATAGTTTTAGTTTACCATTACTTTGTGAACGATAAGTCAGCGTTCAAGTCCAACTGCTGGCAGCAATGAATGAACCATCTACCCCCCCCCCACCCCCCCCCCCATCAACGCACTGGAAGCTTAAGAGCTGGAGCGCTCTTTTCCTTTCGGCGACGTCGACTGCTCTCAGGATATCTATAGCATATGACGTAAAGAATCACATGACATGAAATTCGCCACATTCGTAATAATAATTGCATGGGCAGACAGGAAGCCATGTTATGTGTGACGTAACATGTAGACGGGCAAATCAATACCAAACTGCATGTAAGTTTTATGGCTCCCTCTTCTCAGCCCTTTGGTCAAGATTTACAAATTGTAGTAAGTAGAGATGTGTGTATCTACCCACCTACCTACCTAACTACTTACCTATCTTCTTACCTATATAAAGCGAATGAACCTCTTGCAGCTATAATAAAATACTCACTGTTTTAAGAATATCCCTAACTTGAATGAATCCAATACTAGTCTGTATCAGGCTGAACCTATTTGTGTGTGTGTAATTCTGGGAATTTCCTATCATCATTGTCAAAAATCACATGATAGGCAAGGGCAGCTAGGTCACTAACACCTGAATAACATCGTTCATTGAAGATCATAATAGAAGGTATGAAAACAACGACAATGAAAGACATCGAAAAGGTTACATGTCTACAACCAATGCAGGACATAAGAGATAGCAGCTCACAGCAACAAACACGACAGCTTAGACGACAGACAAACCACTCCATGTAGGGTGGCCAGATCTTGTGTAACTGAGAAACAGGGACGTTTTTAAAAAAAAAATCAAAGATGCTGCACAAATAAATATTATCACTCACCATCATCATCATGTGCCTTTCCAACAGGCGTAGGCGTTCAACTTTTCCGCTCAGTTGTGGAACTAACTTTCACAAGAAATCAAAGACACCACCAATCACTATACATATAGTCGCAACCTGTTTGAACACTATCTCAGTATCAGATTATATGACCCCTAGCAAGAAATAAAAAATAAAAAATAAATAAATATAATGATAATCTCAAATGACAGCTAGTATAATAAACATTCTCATATATAAGGTACGTTACACCTACCTCAGGTAATTATAATGGCTATGTTAAAAATAGCTTTTGTGAGTCATGTATTATTTGATTATTTTCCATGCATTTTAATGCATTTGTTCTGTTGTTGTCTAAGATTAGCTTCATAAGTGATGTATGAACGAAATAATGTATGCGAGGACAGAAATAAGAGGGGCAGAATGTCAAACGGGCCTGCGTGCCCAATTCTTATCCCTTTGAAAATAAAGTTTGTTTATTCGTTCTCTCTACAGATATATGTCCGTTGTGTTCCTGATTAACTCTGCTGATGATATTCCTCCATGCCACCGTGACAGTCCTTGCAGCATCATTTCACTTGGGTTATCTCTTTTTCCACACATCTTTCCGGTCATCTCTTCTCATTATATTATCGAAGAATTTCGCTTGTTTCTTTCTTAAGGCCGGCTTCCTGGCCTAGAGGTTAGCGACTTTTCTCCGTAATCTTGTATACTCTCGTAAGTAACGTGACGACGGTGAGAATCAGCAGTGGTTCGAATCGCGTCGATAACTTTCGGGGTATGCGAGCCGGCCGCTCAGAAAGCAATGGCAAACTACTGAGCGTAATCTTGCCAAGAAATCAACAATCAGCTGAAAGATGCTGATGTTGACAGCGATGTCCTGTAAAGGATATGCAAACAATTTTGGAAGTCGAAGGTGTTTGCAACATTCGTCTCAAGAACCATTCCCTGTTGCCTCCAAGTTCTCCTTAATGTATAGATTCAGATTCCATGATTCACTGCCATTCAGCAAAACAGGTTCTGGTATATAAAATGCCAGTACTCTTTTTCTGAGATTCAATGATAGAGACTAACTGCATGAAACATTTTTCATTTTCTGAAATCCAGCTTTTGCTTAACAAATTTTGCTATTAATCTCAGTTACAAGTTAAACAGTTATACCAATTGAGACAGTTGCGCGTCCCGAAAGCATTTTCGGGACAGTAAATTATTTCACTGTACTGAAAATATTCTACACGATATCAGCATATTCCCTAGATCAGGGGTCACCAAACTACGGCCCGCGGGCCTGATCCGGCCCGCGACGTCATTTCATCCGGCCCGCCAACGGTACTCGAACTTGCATAATATGACGTATGGAACACGAGAGGTTGTGATACAATTTAAATGTAACTATTATGTTTAGAATATTAGGAGATCTTCACACGTGCGGAGGCCTCCTGACGGCTGTGTGTCTTACATTTACTATTTTCAATTATAAATTATTGTATCTAGATTTTATTGTTTATTGTAATGTTTGCTTTTTTCGCGCCATCCCAAGTCCTTTCCTGGTTCGTGGTAGCGCCGCCTACGTTCTGACGTTACCATGGTGCCCATGGTAACACACACACACACACACACACACACACACACACACAAGCATCTTTCTTCTCCCCAGATGCGTCCGGCTGTCAACAGAGGTCAGATGCTCCAGAAATATTTACTTTTTTTGCCAGTCATCCATTTTATAGGTATGTAACAAGGATTTCTTTGTTTGACAGTGATAGGTAAGTGAACTACAAGTGTGAATAGAGGCAATAAAGTAGCAAACATAGCATAAAAATGTTATAGAAGCCTTGTGTTATTACGAAAATATTATCCCAGCTCAGAAGAATTCCCCGGTCAAGGTGTTAATCGAGCTGGTCTCTAGGCCACTGTTTTTCAACCTTTCTGCTGGAGCAGATCCTTACGCAAATGTTTAAGTTGCTCAAGGAACCCTGTGCGATGATCCAAGTGTCTGTCCTACATTACGTAATAAACCAGATGGGCAGAAATGTTGCATTTAGGCGATTTCGGTCTGTTTCGGCGAAACCCCTGGCTGCCACTCGCGAAACAAAGGTTGAGAAACTCTTTCTCTAGGCTTGCTTATTTAGGCCGGCCCTATTTATATATTTTGCAAACCTTATTATGTGATGTATTCTATTACCAAAGGTACCTATAAACTGTTATATGCTTTTCCTGTGTTTCAAATAGGATTTTAATGTTTCTAATTCATGTCTTTTTCATTTTCAGATCCCGTGGTACTTCACCCTTCATTATGGCTACTAAGAAAAGAAAAGTGGACGCCGAGTGTCGCGTTTTCAATTAAGGATGGGGAGTAAAGTACTTCTTTGTAGAAACAAAGAACCAGAAAACCAATTGCGTGATATTCAGCGAAAGTGTTGCAGTTTTGAAAGAGCTACAATCTTCGGCCGTCACTACGAAACAAAACATCTAATCAACATATTCACAGTTTTCTGGAAAGCTACGCTCTGAGAAATATGAAGTCCATGAATCGTGGCTTAGAAAGCACAAAGAGATCTCTTCACGAAGAAAGTTTGCTGAAAATGAATCTGTCCCTCGTACAAGTTACAAAATAGTACATAAGATGGCAGAACAGAGAAAAACCGTTTAATGATGTCAACTTCATCAAAGAGTACATGATGGGAAGCAGCAAATGACTTGTGTCCTGAAAAAGTCCTATTTGTTTGGAACTATCAAGCCTTTCGGCAAGTTCAGATGGCGAAGAACAGTAGCACTTGGAAAGAACATAGTGCTACAAATACGCGAGAAAAGCATAGGAAACGTTTTGCAAGGAATACGTTTTCGCTGGATGAGTACTACTGATTTCTCGAGTACGTCGCAACTTCTCGTGTTCATTCGTGGTATCAATTTGGACTTTCAGATAACGGAAGAGTTCGCATCCTGTTTGCAGCATGCATGGAACAACAACTGAAAAGACATTGTCATGAAAGTGCAAAAAGTTGTGCAAGCCTATAACCTTCAGTGGAATCAGCTTCGAGGTGTTACAGTTGATGGAGGAAAATATATGGCTGGAGGTAGGAAAGGTCTGATGAGGCAGATCAGGACTCAGTTGGAAGATTTGCAACTTCCGGGCGCTTTGTTCATACACTGCATCATACATCAACAAGCAATCTGTGGGAAAGACTTAGATATTTCTTGTATACTGAAACCAGTCGTTTCTGCTGTGAACTTCATTCGGGGACATGCACTCAATCACCGTCAGTTCAAGGCTTTTCTTGAAGAAATTGATTCTGAATTCTGTAACTTGCCTTATCACACATCAGTGAGGTGGCTCAGCTGCGGTAAAGTCCTGTTTCGTTTTTACAAGCTCCGAAACGAAATAGATGTTTTCCTCACTGAAAAAGATAGAGCTGATCCCCAGCTGTCAGATCCTACCTGGCTGTCACAAATTTGTCATTTTTGGTCGACATCATATCCCACATGAATAAACTGAATTTGAAACTTCAAGGAAAGACAAACCTTGTCCGTGATCTCTACAGAATCATCAATGGATGTCAAAGAAAGCTGTCATTGTTGAAGCATAATTGGAAGGAGAAAACCTTTCTAATTTTCACAGTTTCAAAGAGTTTTGCGCTACAATCACCGAAGATGTCAACCTCGATTTTCCGGGAAAAAAATTATTCGTGACTTGAAAAAGCTTGTTTTGGAGAGATTTTCAGATCTTGACAGAACTGAGAGTGACATTCTTCTGTTCCAGAATTCGCTCGATTGTAACCTTGATGACGTGCCAATTGAATTACAGTTGGAGCTAAATTATTTGCAAACAAATGCCTTGTTGAAAGAGAAGCACAAAGAAGGAACACTTGTTGAATTTTACCGCTGAATATCTAATGTTGAGTTTCCGAAACTGAAGAAATTTGTCGCTGGTATGGCACCAGTGTTTGGAACAATTTATGTCTGTGAGCAAATATTTTCAAAAGTGAAGTATGTGAAGAGAACACATCGAACGAGATTGATTAATGAACATTTAAAAGCAATTCTCTTGATTGGATGCAGCTATTCAAAACCAAACATTGATGATATATTGAAAGCCAATTATCAGTTTCGAAAATCTCACTAACCGTCTTTTGCTGCATAGTTTGTGAGATTCGGATATGTGAACACAAGGTCTTATGTAACTATCTTTTTGCTAACGTCGCCTTCTCTGATAACTTTTTAAAAGTAAATAAATATGTTGACTGTGTTTGTTTTTTGTGCATTGCACGCCACTTACCCATGATTAACTTAGTTTTTGGTCATTTTTACCAGAGCTTTTGTTCTGGCTCGCAAGTATTGTTAAAGTTAGTTGCATATCCTTTACAGGACGTTTGAAGTCAACACCAGCATTTTTTGCTGTTCTTGATGTCTTGGCAAGTTTACGTTCAGTAGCTTGACATTGCTTTCTGAACGACCGGCACCCATACCATAGCGTAACAAACCAGTGCAACGCGGGCTGCTGCCAAATCGGGTGCAACTGTGTTTCGAACGCGGGTATACGGGATTAAGAACCTCGTCGGTAAGACCTTCGCCACGGAGGGCGGCGTAAATATTGTACAGAATGAGTATCCGGCCCGCGCTCGTCATTTTGTCAGTTATCCGGCCCGCCGTGAAAAAAGTTTGGTGACCCCTGCCCTAGATGAATAATATACGAGAATCAGCATTTACTGGAAAAGTTGTCACGACACGGCCTCGTGATCCGTGGAGTCAAGGACAGGGCTATAAATAAATAATACAGTATAAACAACTTTCAACAGTGTTGATACAAAAACAAACGGTTATGCTAAATGCAATTCACTACTACTACTACTACTACTACTACTACTACTACTACTACTACTACTACTACTACTACTACTACTACTACTACTACTACTAGAACCAGCGTTCTTATCCATTCGGCCATGTCGACCTCTACAGTGTTAATAAGCGTTGCGTTCTTTATTGGCCTCGATGACATACAGGCGAAGAGCATTTGGTTATAGTAGACATTGACTGTTTACGCCATTATCAGAAATTTGAATTATTTTCTGTGAGTGTGTATGTGTGTGTGTGTGTGCGCGCGCGCGCGTGTGTGTGTGTGTGTGTGTGTGTGTGTGAGAGAGAGAGAGAGAGAGAGAGAGAGAGAGAGAGAGAGAGAGAGAGAGAAAGAGAGCATGAGAACATAATATATTTCTGTTTTCAAATGTGATTTACAGACGACAGGGTAGCCTTTATTTTATTGCACCCGGTATAACCAGTTTGGCTGGGTTTGTTTTCACAGAACGGCCTACTGAAAGCGCCGCACAAAGCACAAACTCGTGACCTGTCGAGTCAAGGACAGGGCTATAGAGAAAACAGCTTGCAATATTGTTGATCTGAAAAGGGGAACAGTTATGCTAAGTGTGAATATAGAAATGTTTACGCCATCATAAGCCTTTACAAATCGTAAGCTGCATAATATTGGTTGGGTTTCTTACAGTTATTGTGTCGACACTATGATATTTTGTTGCCCAACTGCTAGTTTCATCTGTAATAGTAGTTGTTGTTATGAATATTCGTTGTTTCTCGCAGAAAGATGACAAAAATGGAGGGTAGAGCAAGGCAAGAAAATCTACTTCGTTGCACCGAGTTTATCCCATATGGCTCGGTCTTTTCAACAAGGCGGCCTGTCGTTAGAGTCGCACAAAGCACGGACACAGTTAGTACTCCAACGACGACCCCCAGGAGTCTCCGAGAAGATTGCATTCGTTAACCGAATGACGTAGGACGGAATCGAACTCATAACCTTCAAAGCGCAAGGCAGGCGGCGTAACCACTTCGCTACGGAGACTCCTAAAGGGGGAGGAATTGGCGGTGTAACTGGAGAAAGAAGGATGAGGATGAGGAACAAATACTGGAAGAAGAAGGATAAGAGAAAAAAGGATGAGGATGAGGAAATAAATACTGGAAGAAGAAGGATAAGAGAAAGAAGGATGAGGAGGAGAAAAAACTACCGAAAGGAGAAGGATAAGACAAAGAATGACGAGGATCAGGAAACAAATACTGGAATACTGGAAAAAGATGGAATACAGAAAGAAGGATGAGGAAAGAAATTCTGGAAGAAGAAGGATAAGAGAAAGAAGGATGAGGATGATAAAAAATTACCGGAAGAAGAAGGTTAAGAGAAAGAATGACGAGGATGAGGAAACAAATACTGGAAGAAGAAGGATAAGAGAAAGAAGTATGAGGATGAAAAAAAATTACCGGAAGAAGAAGGATAAGAGAAAGAAGGATGAGGATAAGAAACTAATACTGGAAGAAGAAGAAGAAGAAGAAGAAGAAGAAGAAGAAGAAGAAGAAGAAGAAGAAGAAGAAGAAGAAGAAGAAGAAGAAGAAGAAAAAGAAGAAGAAGAAGAAGAAGAAGAAGAAGAAGAAGAAGAAGAAGAAGAAGAAGAAGAAGAAGAAGAAGAAGAGAAAGAAGGATGAGGATGAGAAAATAAATACAGGAAGAAGAAGGATAAGCTAAAAAAGGATGACGATGAGAAACAAATAGTGGAAGAAAGAGGATTAGAGAAAGAAGGATAAGGATGAGGAGAGAAATACTGGAAGAAGAAGAATAAGTGAAAGAAGGATGAGGAAAGAAATACTGGAAGAACAGGAATAAAAGAAAGAAGGATGAGAATGAGAAAAGAAATAGTGGAAGAAGAAGAAGGATAAGCGAAAGAAAGATGAGGATGAGAAACAAGTACTGCAAGAAGGAGGATAAGAGAAAGAAGGATGAGGATGAGGAGAGTGATACTGGAAGAAGAAGGATAAGAGTAAGAAGGATGAGGAAAGAAATACTGGAAGAAGAAGGATAAGTAAAAGAAGGATGAGGAAAGAAATACTGGAAGAAGAAGGATAAGAGAAAGAAGAATGAGGAAAGAAATATTGGAAGATGAAGGATAAGAGAAAGAAGAAAGAGAAAAGAAATACTGGAAGAAGAAGGATAAGAGAAAGAAGGATGAGGAAAGAAATACTGGAAGAAGAAGGATAAGAGAAAGAAGGATGAGGATGAGGAAAGAAATACTGGAAGAAGAAGGATAAGTGAAAGAAGGATGAGGAAAGAAATACTGGAAGAAGAAGGATAAGAGAAAGAAGGATGAGGAAAGAAATACTGGAAGAAGAAGGATAAGAGAAAGAAGGATGAGAAAAGAAATACTGGAAGAAGAAGTATAAGAGAAAGAAGGATGAGGAAAGAAATACTGGAAGAAGAAGGATAAGAGAAAGAAGGATGAGGATGAGGAAAGAAATTCTGGAAGAAGAAGGATAAGAGAAAGAAGGATGAGGAAAGAAATACTGGAAGAAGAAGGATAAGAGAAAGAAGGATGAGGAAAGAAATACTGGAAGAAGAAGGATAAGAGAAAGAAGGATGAGGAAATAAATACTGGAAGAAGAAGGATAAGTAAAAGAAGGATGAGGAAACAAATACTGTAAGGAGAAAGATAAGAGAAAGAAGGATGAGGATGAGGAAACAATTTCTGGAAGAAGAAGGATAAGAGAAAGTAGATGAGGCTAAGGGAAAAAATACTGGAAGAAGAAGGATAATACAAAGAAGCGAAGAAGAAAAGATTCGCCATACGAAAATAAAAATAGGTACATACAAATTATCATAGCCGTAACGAAGTCAGTACAAAATAAAGAATGGCGCGTCCGGGTTAGCAAACGGCGTCGTGCGCCTCGTAGTCCGGGCGCAGTCTCTGTTTCCGGTAGGATTGTCTGACTTTCACGCCGTCAGCCTTGATCCAGCCTCGTTCAATGGGGACATGCATATGTTCAGAATGTTCAGGATAAACAATATAAAATTACACAAAGTAGTGCAGCTTTACATAACAGAGTTAAGACACATACAGAACGTTGCGGCGATTAGCCTTCATCAGCAAACAAACACATTCACAAACACAACATACAGTCAAGGAGAACTCCTGTGACTACATTAGAAGGTGATGACAGGACGAGAAGAACAAAAGCATGGAAAAATTGAAGCAATGAAGAGAAAATGAGAATTGAAAAAAATGTTAATTGAATAGAATGTTAATAGAGAAAAATCTTCATACTCACCTCACCGTTCGGATCTGTAAGTAACTGACGGTGAGGTGAGTATGAAGATTTTTCTCTATTAACATTTTTTCAATTAAACATTTTCTTTAAAACTACAAGCTGCCATAAGGATTGATAATAAAGTGGGACAATATCAACCTATTAAGAGAGGTGTTAGGCAGGGATGTGTAATGTCTCCAGACCTTTTTCCCCTATACAGTTAAAATATTTTCAGGAATGTAGAAGATATAAATGAAATCAGCACTGGAAAACGAAACATCAATAACATTAGATATGCAAATGACACAGTATTGATTGCAGACAATGAGCAGGATCTGCAACAATTAGTAGACGGGTTGTTGTACACAGTGAACAACTGGGATTAGAATTAAATTGTAAAATGACACAGATTATGGTCGTCATTAGGAAGAACGCAATACCACAATGTAATATACAAGTAAATTGGAATATTCTTCAACAAGTGAATCGGTACAATTATCTCGGAACAGTCATAACATCTGATGTGAGATGCCTTGAAGAGATTAGAACAAGAATCGCCATGGCGAAAGTAGCCTTCAGCAAGATGAAAAACATACTGACCAATAAAAAGATGTCAATTGAAACGAGAAAAAGAGTGTTGATGTGCTACATAGAGCCTGTTCTTTTGTATGAAAGTGAAACTTGGACAATGAGCAGTCAAACTGAAAAACATCTGATGGCTGCAGAAATGTAGTTTCTGAGGAAACTTTCTGCTATTAATGCTCGATCGTCTACAAATAACAATTCTGAAATGTTATCTTCTCGCTCTCTGCTTCTCGGCATATACTGTCAATATATGTTATGAAAAGTGATCGTGCATGTTCACTCCGAAAGTTTTTTGATGTACCTGCCTTTGTTCTTATGCATGTTTTCTAATGTTTGACATTTTGCCTACATAATGGCATATGAGAATTCTAATTGTGGAGGATATAAGGTGCACGCGGAGTTTCCTGTGTTCGCCTTTGCCCAAGAAGGCTTGGTACTTTATCCAGCTTCCTAGAAACAAAAGACGGTATAGCGTCTATAGAGGGCAGGGAGGGAGGGAGAGAGAGAGAAAGAGAGAGAGAGAGAGAGAGAGAGAGAGAGAGAGAGAGAGAGAGAGAGAGAGAGAGAGAGAGAGAGAAACGATAATTCATATGCTAGGAATACACACTGGGTCAGACGCCAGAGTTTAGCCTGAGAGAATTACACCGAATTTACCCCACAGCATCACTCCCCTATTTATATTTATGCTGTTTACGTAATTAACTAGCGGAAGTTACAGAATGATACCATAACTCACAGTAAATTACCACAAATAGGAAATAGATTGCTAAACAACCTGGTACAGAACGATCACTAGGGATTCGTAAAACGACTAACATTAAATATATTCTCCAGAACTCTACAACTTGCACCAACTCGTAAACTCATATTCTCAGCTCGAATATGAACGATAAAAATCCCGTTATTTCTCGCAGTGCTTATTCGATATTTTATAATGTCGATATTAACGGCTTCGGGCGGAAGAGCGCAATTGGGAGGGTACAAGCCTTACCCTGGTGCGAGGAAATGCAAGCTAAAGACAAAATGTCATGGCAGGGCAGACCAGGCCCTAAGCCTTGGTTGGCGACTGGTCTAGGATCGAAGCTCCGACAGGCGGACAGTTAGAGCATTGCTTTGCTGATCCGGCAGCTTCTGCAGCTTGTCTTGTTCCAGATGTAGGGGTGTTACCTTTCCTCTGGAGTAAACTAGGCAGGCCGAGAGAGGGATCATGCTGCATGGGCAACACATGATCTCTATATTTTAGCCCAGGCTTTGTGCTATGGAGAGGTTGGGAGCAAGTCGCCGCTGAACGTGTTGCATGGAGGGCAAATATCAGAAATGGAATAAAGTCAAAGGAGAAAATTATTGCAGAAAAGTCACACACCAAGCGTTTGAGACGTAAGATGGTGCATGATGGTGGAAATGACCACGTGTTCACATGCACCCACTGTGAACGGACATTTACAGCGCAAATTGGCCTTATCAGTCACACTCGCTACCGCCATAGTTAAAAGTTATTATGCCTTTTTAAAGCACAAACTATCGTCTGTCAAGACGGCAAGGTGCCAATGATATATTCGATATTTCAACTGGTTCTGCTTTTAGATAAAGTCGTGAACCAAGTAAAACATAAGCAAAGGTGTCTTTTATACTCCTAAGGGCACTGAACATGTGGACCTAGACACATATTTTTTTATAGGCTAAACATATATTAATCGATTCCAGCCGTTGCTATTGCTATGTAAACAGAAGAATGTCCTGCTAAGTGTTAGACTTCCGTGGATATAACGTTTTTACACATTCGCCCAGAGTTTTTTAGGGTGGGGGGGGGGGGAGAGATTGGTTTGGGGGGGGGGGGGGGGGGGTGGGGTGTGATCACAACTAGTTCTCTCAAAATTCAGTGTATTCGACGCCAGCATGCATTTGTTCAATGTTTACCTCCCCTAGATATATTCCATCCCAAGTTACGGCCTCTACTCAGGACTTGTTCGAGTTGAGTTGAGTGGAGTTCAGTTGAGTTGAGTTGAGTTGAGTTAAGTCAAGAACCAACATCATTGCACTCGGGACATTACCATAAGCGCTCAGACATAATCATCAACAGTCAGCGTAGAGTTCCAATACTAATGGTGCCCTTTGCAATTTGATTATATGTCCGTCTAGCTTTACCACTGAGTGACGACTGTCTACCAGATTTTCTACCACTTCCTGCTGCCGCATTCTCTCAAGGCCAATTATTCACGCGCTCCCAGAGGGCGTTCACCACAACTCTTTTTGTCTTCTCGATTGACAAAGAGATATTGCTCTGTGAAATGCTCTAATCGCTTGGGCTATAGTACATTTGTCGGCGCTGTGGCTTAGAGCCAGTGGACGAGTTTATCAATTCCCCGACATACCAAGTCGAGGATTCGAAATCAGCTGCACACGACTACCTTGTGTTGATTTCGATTGTATGGGCATGGGTCATTCAAAAAGCAATGTCAAATTACTGAAGGTAAAAATTGCTTAGTAAATCACAAATACCCAAAAAAGTCAAGGTTTGATGGCGATGTCCTGTAAAGGAGAAGCAATGAGCTCTATTGTACACGTAACATCTTTAAGTTACATCTTCCATTTACTGTCAACAATGTATCCACATACTTACATACATTGGTTTGTTTCAGACAAGTTCAATTAGTTTTGATGTTGCACTTGGGAAGACCTTTTTTTTCTATATAATTACCATTACTTATGTTTTCCAGATATTCAATTTTGACTTTCTGTTGTAACTGTGTGTCATGTATACTGATCAAATACGACCTCTTATTTTGACAGAAGGACGGTAAATAGCTATACTAAGGTCATCGTACTATGGAGAAAGATATATATGTTAATGAGGAAAAATTGGTGGTGATGGAAAATTTTGAATATCATGGGTTATTGATTACCAACAACGGTGACACAATGAAAGAAATTAAACGACGACTATCAATTGCTCTTCAAAGACTAAAACAACTGAATAAATTATGGAATGGGACAGACAGAACTATAAAAATTAGATTTTTAAGAGCATGCATCTTTCCCATTGCAACATACGCCTGTGAGACCTGGACACTTACTAAACAAGCTGAACAGCGCATAAATGCCTTTGAATATAAATGTTATAGAAGAGTTCTAAGAATATCTTGGGTAAAGAAAAGAACAAATGCATCCATACTTCAAGAGCTTGAATATTGAAGAAGGTTGGCTATTAAAGACGATAAAACAAAGAAAATTGAAATATTTTGGTCACTTGAAACGTCACGAAAGTTTGGAGAGAACAATAATGGAGGGGTATATGCCTGGGAAGAGAGGAAGAGGAAGGCTAGAGAGAAGATGGGTGCAGGATGTGGCGGATTATCTACAGATGGGTGTATCAGACGCGGGACATCTTGCTTATGATCGAAAGGTTTTCCGGAAGGTTGTTATAGGAGCGAGGTTCTGTACAGGACATGCTACTGAATGAATGTATGAAGGTCATCGTGTTATTTCTTTTATTTCGTGGTATCTTCCACAATTTTAATGTGAACGGATATTTCCATTATAATGCTTGTTCATTTCATTGTGTACCACTTTTGGTTCAAACCCACTTTATGTTTGACACTGAATCAGTTAAGGATATATTTCTTTTGATTTTCTTCTTCTGCCCTTCTTCTCCTTTTGTGACGTAGGCCCTCAACCATCCCACGCTAAGCCATCCCATCTGTTGCTATCTCCTGCAGTCCCCTCCATGTCCTCCCCATATTATTCATCTCTGTAATTCGCTTCTCTGTGTGTTTAGGTCTTCTGCTATTTCGTAGGCTCCAGACAAGAGAGTTTAATTTAGTTAGTTTAATCGACGGATCAACATCACGGCACACAGGTGTAACCCATACGTGCTCCGTTCTACTCCTAACTTAAACCTGAGTCTGGAGAATTTCAGCTCAGTGCACGAACTTTGTAGCTCGGGCGAGGATCCTGAAATATTTTGGGTAGATTTTTAACTCGAAATATTGCCCGGGCAGCGCCGTTAGGCTACTCTTTTTTCGATTTCCAACTGCGAAGGGATTTTTAACGTGCGCGACAATACACATGGGCGTCCGATCTCACTACCCAGAGACCAGGGGAAATTTTATTACTAGACGTCCACGAAAAAAAATCCCAGTCCTTACCGGGGCTTGAACCCGGGACCTCCAGCATTCGAGGCGGAAACCATACTTCGAGACCACGCATTCCCCCCCCCCCCCCCAAGACAAGAGAGTGTTTAGTTGTATTGTCCCCATGTTTTCTGTGTGTGTGTGTGTGTGTGTGTGTGTGTGTGTGTGTGTGTGTTATCCAGAAGCCAGCGTCGTTTCCTCACCTCTTTTTTGACTTGAATTTATTTAGTTCTATCCATGAACTCCTCATTGACGGTTCTGTCCTATCATTTCAGTCCTACTTCAGGACATGCTTCTGGTTTTCAAGAAATACTGCACAGGGATCAAAAAGTGTCCAGTTTGCAGTCATGGGGAGATAGCAGGCGAAGAAATGAGCACACTAGCCAAATACGAAAAGGCTTCAAACGAAACCTTAAAAGTCTGATAGAAATTACAATAACTATGCCTTTGTCTTGTTACATGTCAACATTGTTGTTAAGGATGTCAAGAGTGTTCAGCACGGACAGCATGATGCAGACGAGCACGGTGACGCTATAAAGTCAGTTTTAAAATGGCTGCCCCACTTTTGACATGCAATAAAGTGGAGTAGCAATATGCTATCCGTTATTTGATCAGTGAAGGGGTGAAACCTATAGAAATTCATCGGCGAATGAAGGTTCAGTATGGTGATGCATGCCTGTCAGTCCAGCAAGTGTATTCGTGGAGTAGGAAGTTTCACAACGGCGTGACTTCTGTGACAAACTGTTCACGACCCGGTCAGGCACACAGAACAGTGACCAGATTCTATTTGTCTAAATCACTGTATCGGCACACGAGGACATGCATTTAACGCAGTTGTGACTATTTCGAAAAATGATACATTTGTTCTTTACTTTTTCAGAATATATTCACCCCCCTCCCCCCTCAAAAAAAATAAAAATTAAGGTTTTCATTTGAAGTCCCTCCGTAGTTCAAGGCGGCGCTATTAAATAGCAGCGGCAAGATGAACGACTTTATTGGACCTGGCTTAGTCTCTCCGTAGGGCGGCCTGCTGAATGCGTGGCCGAAAGCACGAACTCCGTAGCCCCAGCGACGAACCCCAGGAGTCTCCGAGAAAACTGCACTCGTGAACCGAATGACAGAGTCAAGAATCGAACCCAGAACCTTCGGAGGCGAGGCAGGCGGCTTAACCACTTCACCAATGAGATCCCTCTTTCTCTGCGGGTGTAAATGAATAATTCAATTTTCGGTTATTTGTGTATCATCAACACGATTGCCTCTTGGTGCTCAAACGTGAACGGAGAGGTGAAGAGAAGACACAGGCGCTGGATAGGTCATATATATTGTGAACATCTGAAAATAGTCTCAGAAAGGTCTTTGTCTGGAATCTACGGAGCATAAGAAACAGAGGAAGATCTAAACAACTCACGAGAAAGAGAAGAAGAAACATAAATAAATCATATGGGAGAACATGAAGGGAACTGCTTCGGATAGCTAAGGATGGGAGGACTTGGAGTGACTTAGTTTGGGGACCTATGACCCAATGTGGGATACATTGTGAAAGAAGAAGAATATATATTCATAAACCCGCGAATGCAAGTATTTTCAACAATGATACATATGTTTTTATAAAGAACGACAACAATTTTATTGCAGTCAAACTAGATGCAGCAGCACAAAACATTGCATCACTAAATAGCTAGAAGACAAACTCCAGAATTTAAGAGATTACATCTTGAGCTTAGTACTCCCCCAGTATTGCCTCCTGGCTTTGTATATTATTGTGTTTCCTGTCTTCATACGAACACACCGAGGGATAGGTCTGTTTTGCTTGCGAGCAAGCCTACTTTTTATTTTAAAATGTTTTGTGGACCCCAATTTTCCACTCCTTTATGATTCGCAGATCGAAATAAAAAAGCAATAATAAAATACTTACAGGTTTGATACTGGCGATGGTTTGATAGAATCCAGCAGAGCTCTGTTTTTGAGGTTGTAAGCCACCCTCTATTAAGATTTGTTGTCCACGTATAACAATTCGGGAATTTCCCATCAGTGACATCCGTCATTTGTAGAATTCCCAATGCAGTTTATTGAATTTCTGCAACACAAATTTGTCATCATCATGTTCCATGCCGATAAGCGTGGGCGGTCATGTTTCGTCAACTCACACGATCACCAGAGTCGTGGATCAGCTCAGTGTTCTTGTCTCGACCATAACACGTGGCCAAGCCATCCAGGTATTTACTTCTCTGCCTCCCCCTATCTCCCCCCCCCCCACCTTGCCATTTGTCACCAAGTTCTCCAAGTTAGTTCCGCTCATAACGTGTCCGAAAGTATACTGTTCACACAAAGAAGCGCAACATTATTGCAGTCTCCAGTCATTCCCAACGGTCCATTGACGATGCTGATCCACCCACTGCAGTCGGTTCTGGCGATGCCGGTCCGTAAGAACAGGACCTCTGTAGGGTCTTCTAGCTCAAAGACCAGCATAGTGCAGCCGGTACATGACCGTTTGATCTGAAATTCGACGAGCTCCTGGCATTTACTGGACTGTGGAGGACGCAGATGCAAATCGATTCCTAAGGTGACGCAGCCGTATGAAGCGGTCTTCGGCAGCAGTTGTGATTCTGGGTCTTCCACTGCGCGGCCGGTCTGCCACTGAGCCAGTTTCTTAAAATCGCTCCCAAATGCGACTAATGGTGCTTCTAACCACACTAAATTCTCTGGCTACTACACTTTGTGACTGTCCAGCCTGTAAACGCCCAATGATGATGAGTCGTTGTTCTGTAGTGAGATTAGCCATACTTGCGCATTGAATTTTCAACTGAATTTATTCGAGGAGCGCCAATCTTTTATAGGCATTCAATAATATGGTCAGAGAGTTTTGTGTTCAGTAAGTTTCACGGGATTATCATGAATCTGTCACGAGTTATTGTCAAAAATGTTGTTTTGACCTTGACCTCTTCCATGGCCTCACAAATCATGAGGTGAGTACAATTCAGGTAACCACGAGATGTTAATGAGCAGATGAACACAGTTGATAGGTTGACTGATGCTCAATCAGCGAATATCTTATATATAAAAAAGGATGTGTGTGTGTATGTCCTTTATGCGTTCGCGAACGGCCCATCCGATTGAGATGAAATTTTCTATACGTCTTTCTTTCATTTCAGCGCAGCCAACTGTGATATTTTGTTAGTGTGAAATCGGCTGCTTACTTAATATTATTTAATTTTTCATTTTTCATTATAATTTCTATACAGCGAGGGGACTTAACTCTGTAAAAGTTATTTCAAGGGGCATAACTTTCAATAAATTTTCTGTATACCTTATAGTCATATTGTTGCATCGTTTTCAAAGATTTATAAACTATTTGTCTATAGTTATGTACCGGCATATGAGTTATAATAAATAATGCTACAATCTTTAAGGCATTTTCAAAGTTTTCATAAAAATAATGCATAATGCATAACATTGTAACTCATCTTTTTATGCTTACGAAGTTATCTACAGTCATGCAGGTGATTAGAAACGGTTTTCATTAGAAATAATGGATGGTGTGTGGAAGGACATTCTTTTAAGTTACTTTATTTTGTTGTATGAATTTAATGAGACGCTACCCGCCAGGAGCTGGGCGAAGCCACGCCGGGTCAGATAGATAGACAGACCCACCTTTTCGCTGCAGTTATCTACAGGCATATGCGTTATAATCCTCCTCCTCCTCCTCTCCCCCTCCTCCGTCCTACCCTCTTCCTCTTCCCCTCCACCCCTCCTTCCTCCTCCTCCCTCTTTCTCCTCCTCCTCCCACCTCCCTCCTCCTCCTACCTCCTCGCCCTCCTCCCTCCTCCTAATAACTCCTCTTCCTTCCTCCTCCCTTCTCCTCCTCCTCTCTCCTCCTCCTCCCTCCTCCTCCTACGCCCCCCTCATCCCTCCTCCTCCTTCTCTTCCCTTTTTCTCCCTCCTCCTCCTCCCCTTACTCCTCCCTCTACTCCTCCCTCCTCATCCCTTCTCCTCCTCCCTCCTCATCCCTTCTCCTCCTCCCTCCTCATCCTCTCTCCTCCTCCTCCCTCTACCTCCTCCCTCCTCCTCCCTCCACATCCCTCCTCCTCCCTCTCCCTCTACCTCCTCCCTCCTCCGCCTCCTCCCTCCTCCTCTTCCTCCTTCCTCCCATCTCCCTCTCCTCCTCCTGCGTTCTTCTCCTCCCTCATCCTCCCTCCTCCTTCTCCTTCCTCCTCCCTCTTCCTCCTCCTCCCTACATCTCCTCCCTCTTCCTCCTCCTCCCTCCTCCCCCTTGCTCTCCTCCTCCTCCTCCTAATCACTCCTCCTCCCTTCTCCTCCTCTCTTCTTCCTCTTCCTCCCTCCTTCCCCCCTCATCCTCCCTCCCTCCTCCCTCCCTCCTCCTTCACTTTCCTCCTCCCTTCTCCCCTCCTCCTCCCTTATATCCCTCCTCTCTCCTCCTCCTCCCTCTACCTCCTTCCTCCTCCTCCCTCCACCTCTTCTCTCCTCCTCCTAATCCAGTGTTTCCCAACCTTTTTTGTGCCATGCCCCACTTAAGCCTTTCTAAAATTCATATTGCCCCCCCTCCCCCGCCCCACGCCCCCCCCCCCCCCCTCAACATATACATTATTTTTAATATTCAAAAATTGAAATGTTCACTAAAGAAACTTGAATGATAGGTTTTAGGAAGAAATCACTAGGTAATTATTGAGCAAACACAGTAAGTAAATTTTCAAAACATATAATGGAGAACTGAAATTCAAGTACAAAATAATTTTAATGAAAGATTTTTCTATATTATTTTAATTATTAGTAATTATTTATTATTTAAATTTAGTGAGATCCTTGCGCTTGATGCTTGCTGCAAAGAGATCTTATGTCAGGTTCCAATTTAGTTAACTTCAGTCTCAAGTCTCCCCGTTTTGTTATATTCAGCCGATTTCTTCCATTTTCGAATTGCCCCCCTTAACAGTCAAATTGCCCCCCTGTGGGGCGTGGGCCCCACGTTGGGAAACACTGTCCTAATCCCTCCTCCTTCCTCCCTACTCCTACTCCTCCCTCCTCTTCCTTCCTCCTCCTCTCTCCGCCTATCTCTTCCTCCTTCCTCCTCCTCCCTCCTCCACCTCCCTTTTCCTCCTCCCAGCTTCTACTCCTCCTTTTTCTTCTTCTGCTGCTGCTGCTGCCGCCGCTCCATTTACCCAAGTTAATTGTTGGGGAAGATGTAAAGATCTTTCAAGTGCTCTTTCTAATGCTTTTTGTAAGTTGGTCTTCGTTTATCTAAGGTTGTTCTAACTGCAACTAATAAATGATTACACAGACAGACAGACAGACAGACAGACAGACAGACAGAGAGGGAGGGAGGGAGGGAGGGAGGGACGGACAGACAGACAGACAGACAGACAGACAGACAGACAGACAGTCGGGAACGGGAACTTATATGACTACTTATATGAATTAAATGAGATGGTCCCCATCAGGTGCTGGGCGAAGCCGGGCCGGATCAGACAGACAGACAGACAGATAGACAGACAGACAGACAGATAGATAGTCGGGAACGGGAGCTTATATGACTACTTATATGAATTAAATGAGATGCCCCACACCAGGAGCTGGGTGATGCCGGGCCGGGTCAGACAGGCAGGCAGACAGGCAGGCAGACAGACAGACAGACAGACAGACAGACAGACAGACAGACAGACAAACAGACAGACAGATACTCGGTAACGTAAACGAGAACTTATATGACTACTTATGTGAATTAAATGAGATGCTCCCCACCAGGGACTGGGCGAAGCCGGGCCGGGTCTGCTAGTCTTTTATAAAAGTAACACCAAAAAATGTTGCGTGTCTTTTTTTGAAAAGTATGTTTGACAGTCTACGTCTAATTTCTCTAATCATTTTACGGTTTTCATTTGTTTCTTATAGAACTTTGTCATTAATTTTTATGGCTGCATCATATTCTTTGCATTTTCCTCAGAAACCACATTTACACAGCCACCAGATGTTTTTCAGCTTGTCTGCTCATTGTCCACGCTTCACATCCATACAAAAGGCTATCTTCGCCATGGCGATTCTTGTTCTAATCTCTTCAAGGAACTTCTCATCTGATGTTATGACTGTTCCGATATAGTTTTACAAATTCACTTGTTTAAGAATATTCCCATTTACCTGTTTATTACATTGCGGCATTTCTTTCTTCCTAGTGGCTACTGTAATCTGCGTATTCTTACAATTTAAGTGGGGGGTACGGGGTGTCAGGCATTGGTAGCACCTTTGGTAAGGATGACTCTCATGACCTTTTCAGGACCCATCCCCCACTGGTCCAAGCCTGACACCCAGCTCGTGCCTGTGGCTCCTAGTAGCTGTCAGCATGCGACAGCGGCCACCCCCGGGCAACAGCTATGAGAGGCTGGCTAAACCAGGCATGGGTATCCGATTTGATGTCAAACCAAGAGGTAAACTAGGGTATGCCTACCCAGCATGTGAAGACAGGATTCGGCAGACTGCGCGGAAGAAATCATTCCTGATTCAACGGGCAAGACGGCGTTTACCTGCAAAGCGTTGTGGAACGTAATGAGCACGGCAAGGCACGTAGAGCGCCCTGGTCATCCACTGCACCTGTATTCGTCTCCAGTCGTCTTGACTTGTCCTGCCTCTGGATTAAGATGGACTCAGGCGAGAGAGTGAGGTCGAGGAACTGCGCAACTCTTCCTCACTTTAATCCAATTCATCGCGCAAGTCATTCTTCAACGTCATTAACACAACACAATTTAAGTCTAACCTTTAGTAGATGCGGTTGTTGTACACAGTGAACAACTAGGGTTGGAATTAAGTTGTAAGAGGACACAGATTATGGTCGTCACTAGGAAGAATGTATCTGGTCACTCTCTGCAGCACCATTCTCTCCAATTAGTGATTATCTTTCTTTTCTTCTGCAGTATATACATAATTTAAAGGGGCCACGACCACATCTGCCTTATCATGCACGAGCATCCTACCAAGTGGTGCAGACCTAGCCAATATATTCGCCTGCTCCTTCTCCACCACACCAGCATGTCCTGGGGAAAAAATCCAATAGATACTCGTAATGTTTGATTGTTGAATTGAAGCTTGCTACTCTGCCCGAAGCATGCCTGTCTTCTCCTTCCTCATTATACTTTGTGAGTCCGTTACAATCACGACATGCGTGTGCTGTTTGTCCTGCATAATTGTTGAATCAAGGGGAGTATAACATCCCAGTTCCTTAAACTGTACACAACAGTAGGATCAAGGAGAGTGTAATATACCAGTTTCTTAAATTGTACACAACTGTAGGATCAAGGAGAGTGTAATATCACAGTTCCTTACTTTGTACACAACAGCATGATCTAGTCTGGCAAGAGAAGGTCAACCAGAGAGACGAATGGAGACAGATAGCATCTGCAGCAAAGAACCTCAATGGCTCGGAACGCTGAAGAAGTAGAAGAAGAAGAGAAGTATGATCTAGTCTCTAATTCGTACACCTAGAACTCAGAGACGGACATGCAACATAATGTCACAGCCTTCTCACATGCCTGTGCCAACTTTGGGCTAAATATCAACTTGGAGAAGACTGTAGTTATGTACCAGCCAGCTCCAGGGAATAATATATCAAATTGAATGGTCATAGACTAAGTGTTGTGGACAAATTCATCTATCTTGGCAGCACTGTGTCACAAGCTGCCACAATTGATGACGAAGTGAATGCAAGAATCTCCAAGGCCAGTGCGGCCTTTGGCAGACTGTACAAGAATGTATGGGACAGAACTGGAATAAGCCTGAAAACAAAGCTAAAAGTCTACAAAGCAGTTGTGTTATCCACACTGCTATATGCTTGTGAAACATTGACTGTTTATCAGCGACACGCTAGGAAATTAAACCACTTCCACACAGTCTGCCTAAGGAAGCTACTGAAGATTAAATGGCAAGACAAGATCCCAGACATTGAAATCCTAGAAAGAGGGTCCATGCCCAGTATCCACACTCTACTGATGAAGAATCAGATTCGCTGGGCTGGTCACTTGACTCGCATGCCAGATCACAGGCTTCCTAAACGCATTTTTTTTTTACTGCGAACTGCATTGTGGTAAACGCTCCCAAGGCGGCCAGAGGATACGCTTTAAAGACACTGAAAATCTCTCTGAATGCTTTTGGAATTCATCATGACAACTGGGAGACTGCAGCCAGAGACCGAAATTCGTAGCGTGCATCATTACACAAGGGTGCAGTCATGTGTGAGGCAACCAGGACTGCAAGAGCTGTAAAGAAAAGGCACGACAGAAAGACCACTGCAGGAAATCCCCCTCCAGAAACGTCAAGCATTCTTTGTCCACATTGTCAAAGAACATTTCGAGCCAAAAATAGGCCTTATCAGCCATCTTAGAACCCACGGCTCCATACTTTCAACCCCACTGGATGAAATGTATGGTCATCATCATTCTTGATGGACAAACAACAAAACAACAATTCTTACACCTGTCTATAAGCATATGTATATGTTCTATATATATGTGAAAATTATAGAGGAATATCACTACTCTCCACAAGCTATAAGATACTATCCGCAGTATTACTAAATAGACTAAAACCATATGCAGAAGACATATTAGGTGACTACCAGGCGGGTTTTGGACAAAATAGATCAGCTATTTATATTACGACAAATAGCCGAGAAAAATTGGGAATATAAAAGAGATCTCCATAACATTTTTGTGGATTTTAAAAAGGCTTATGATAGTGTTTATAGGGATAGTCTATGGAATGCTATGCAGGAATTTGGAATACCAAGGAAGTTAATCAACATGACCAGACTATGCATGGAAGATACTTATAATATAGTAACATATAAAGGCAGGAAATCAGACCCGTTCCGCCGGGAAGGTTAACCCGGTCAACAAATGCCCGCAGAAGTCGGATGTGTCGGCCTAACGGCGCAAGAACGCAGCTCTGCTGTAAACAGGCACAGCGCAATCACATCCGAAAAAAAACTCCGGATGAACGAAGAAGAAGAAGAAGACCCTTTCAAAATAACATCTGGCTTGAAACAGGGTGATGCACTATCGCCGGTCCTTTTCAATCTGGCTCTAGAGAAAGTTGTAAGGAAGGTAAAGGAGGAATGTGCTATTGGAGGAACATCCAGACTACTTGGCTATGTAGATGATATAGATATTATAGTGGATAATGAACAAAAGACATCGGAAATATTGACTCACTTAAAGGAAAAAACTCAACAAATGGGGCTTGTTATCAACCAAGATAAGACAGAATATATGGTAATTTCAAGGGAAGGAACGGTTAAAAACTATGGCCACATACAAATAGATAATATGACCATTAAAAGAACGGAAACATGCAGATACCTGGGTACAATCTTCAACTGCTCCGACATAATAAGGGAAGAAATACAAGCTAGAATCAACTCTGGAAATAGGATATACTATGCACTACAAGCCGGTCTCTCTGGCTGAGGGGTTACAACACTTTCTCCGTAATCCCGTTTATCACGCAGAGTCTCGTAGCAGGGCGAGAGCTGGGAGCGGTTCGACCCCCGCTGGTGACTTTCGGGATAACTGAGCCGGCCGCTCAGAAGCAATGGCAAACTACTGAGCGTAATCTTGCCAAGAAATCAACATACAGCTGAAAGATGCTGATGCTGACAGCGATGTCCTGTAAAGGATATGCAAAACATTTTTTTTTATGCACTACAACATCTGCTAAAATCAAAAGCACTATCTCGTAACGCCAAGATCACAATATACAGAACACTGATCAGACCAGTTGTGCTGTATGGCTCTGAAACCTGGAGTACAACTAAAGGAGACTGAGCCTTGTTGCAAACATTTGAGAACAAAGTCTTAAGACGCATCTTTGGGCCCATTAGGAATACACAAAGTGGAGAGTGGAAAAGAAGAAGCAACAAAGACATTTATGATCTGTTTAAGTCCCCGCTAATCACTGGTATCATGAAGGCTACTAGACTACAATGGGTGGGGCATATAGACTTCACTGTACTGTACTTTATTGTACTGTACTGTACTTTACTTTACTGTACCATACTTTATTGTACTGAACTGTGATGTACTGTACTTTACTTTACTGTACTTTATTGTAGTTTATTTACATTACTGTACTGTACTGTGATGTACTGTACTTTATGTTACTGTACTTTACTTTACATTACTGTACTTTTTTTTTTTGGCGCTCGCTCTCTTTGAATTCAAGCATAGTCCATACACACTACTTCTAGTAGTCCTGGACTGAATTTTGTGTGTGGATTAGCTTTCCCTATTAACAGTGTCCCTCGCCATCAGGCGAACTCACTCCGACTTCAGAAGTACTTGTAATTTACGTCCCCAAGTCAAGGACGACATGTCAACATTTTAGTCCAGCTGTCCGATGTAGAGGTTGAACCCCTTACCTCGGCATCAACACACGGGATGCTTAAAGAGCACAGTTCTTATCCATTCGCCCATATTGACTTCTTTACTGTACTGTACTGTCACAGGATACTGAGAGTTTAGTGATTCCCTGATAAACTGGAATATAAACTTAATTGCAATGTATGAGGCGGGTTAACAATCGAGTACGTCAGTCTGAGATAAGGATAAATTGAAGATCATTGACCGCCTGGTATAAAAATAGGATACAGTGTGAGGGGTCATTGCCCATCGACTTCAACGGACAAAACGACGCGGAGACTTCGGGAACGGGAAAACACACGAAGACGGTGATCAAAGAGTTAGGACTCTTTGATGTACGAGCGTAGGGGAAAACGGGGAATAGCGGAGAAGACGACCCGGAGATGCCAGGAAGGAATACGTGATTTCACAGACTTTTGATGTGAAGGAATCGGCAAAATACGATTGTTGATGTAGTGACATCAAAAGAGAACGTAGCATTGGAACTCGGTATAAATTGGGGGAACTTTGTTTTTGAGGTTAGTGTGCTCCCAAACTGGACGGAGAATATCTATGCATCCTGTACTTGGAAAGAAATATACGTCCCTTATTGTTTAAAGGCGATGGGATATTAGCGCATCTGCGTTTGTGTGTTTCAATTCATGGATTAACATAGATTTTATATAAGGTAATCTAGCCTTAGCGTAATAGTCTGGCATAGGGAAATAGGTGTTTGTGCTTAGCTTTTACCATTTCTTTCTATTAGCGAATAGTTTAGACTTTAGTGAATTCATCTGTCTTATGTCAGAGTATCTTTCGGAAGCTTCTCAGTACGGCTGGAGAAAGGCTCTCACATAAGAAATAGTATGAAGCAGACTCATATCACCTGATTAAATATATCTCCCACAGGTTCCAATACCACTATTGTAATCAGAGAAGAAATGAAGTTTACTTCACTTGAGCAAATAAAGTACCTACCTAGAACCAACAAGAACATAGACATGTTCTAATAGTGAGAAGAGATAACCTAACGTCAAATACAGAACATTGTATACACAAACGAATATACAAGTAAAGCACGTAAATGAAAAAGTCGTTAACCTGTGGCAAGCAGGGAGACCTAAAACAGCATGCATTTGCACTGTGGATAAATATAAAACTTTACTAAAGAGACATTGTGTAGAACATTTATATTAGCACTAGACAATGTTGGATAGTGGCGATGTGTATTCCGTGATGGACTGTACTACCTTCCAAAAACAGGAAATATGTGGATTTCAGTGACTTACCTTAATCGCATTATTTTCTGGTGATAAGACATTGAACATTTGTTTTCAAGAATTGGATTACTTCCAGACTCAAACAGGAGGAGAGCATCCAGGGTGAGAGCTGTCCAGTTATATGTGTGATGTCCTGTGGCTTGACCGTATGACGAGGCGAGATGCGATACGGAGATTAGACATTCAGAGTCCTATCTTGCACTCACAATAGAAGACACTACAAATTACATATACACATTCAATACATACAACTGACATAGTTTTTTCAGCAATAAATATTTTATTAATTGTTGGAGGAAACTGTTGTCAGGGTATGTTATGAAGGATTAAGAGAGAGAGAGAGAGAGAGAGAGAGAGAGAGAGAGAGAGAGAGAGAGAGAGAGAGAGAGAGAGAGAATGGAAGACAGAAACGGAGGAGTGGAGTCAAAAGATCTGTCAATAATTCCCATAGTATAAGGATATTAAGGGTGTGCTTGTTGAGTCCACTTTCCTCCAGGGACGACAAGCGACATTAAATGTTGGAGCAGCGGAGTAGTACTATAATGTACCCTACATTAGCGGGGTAGCAAGCGGGGTAACATACCTAGCGGGGTACTTCAACTGCATAAGGGTACTTGCCTAGCGGGGTACTTGAAGAGGGTTAACTGCATAGGGGTATTGACCTAGCGTGGTACCTGCATATTGGTACATACTTATTGGGATATAAATATAAGTATACATTGATGACTTTTAATGGAAGGATGTCCATGGGATATATGGTGCCATTACATTTATGTTAGAGACATTACATCAATGTTGGGGACTTTACAGTGAGAAAGATACAGACAGGACGAAAGTGGATAGGTGTTAAGACAAATTACCTATTTGTGCACACTCTTACACTTCTACATAAGTCTTTATCCTAAATCTCATCTTTTGGTTGAGAGAGTAGTTGTGGTGTACTGTGTGGTGTCATAGATGAATAAATATTTAGATATACATAGATACATTGATATAGGTTCTAATATATTATCTGTTTATAGTAAGTACATCTTTACTGCCTTGAGGTGTCTTTACTCAACTTGCTGACTTACCTTCTTTAACTATGGCCACTCCCAAAATAACTACAGCCGAACTGAGGGCAAACGGAGAAGAAATTGGTTTATCTGGTTCGGAACTAACCGATTACATTCAGGAGAGGGAGAGAGAACTTCGCCAAGCAGAACGGGAAGATCGAAACGCCAAGTTGGAAGGGGAAGAAGCCAACAAGATAAGAGAACATGAATACCGCATGAGAGAACTAGAACTCAAAACCCAAACTAAGGGAGAAATAGATGGAGCGGAAGTAGGGTCATCTTCACATGGTTCAACCAACATGAGTGGACCTAGCTACCATGCCATGAAGTTCCCCTTAGCTGTTTATGAAGAGTCGAAAGAACGCTTTGACCAGTACGCTAATCGTTTTGAAGCAATGGCAGTCGCTATGGGACTGGATAGAAGCAAATGGTCTCTTAAATTATCCCAGGGATTAAGAAGTTCGGGTTACGAGGTCTACACACGCCTACCTCCAGGACATGAAAACAACTACGAAGAATTAAAAGCCGCTTTGATGAAACATTATGAGATCACAGCACAAACGTATCGGAAGAAGTTTAGATCGTCCAGAAGAGAGCCGGGAGAGCTATTTGCCGCCTACAGTTTAAGGCTAAAATCATACCTCCAAAAATGGATAGATTTGGCAGAGTTCAAGCGGGACTATGAGAGTCTGGAAGAGCTCATGGTGGTCGACCAGATGCGCCAGCAAATGTCAGAACCACTGAAGACATTTTTAGGAGAACAAGGGGCGGAACGGCTTGATGTTGTGAATAAGCTGGCGGAAAGATTCGTAGAAGTCCATGGGGAAGCTAAAGAAACCAATATACCCACCACTAAAAGGTCAGGAGAAACAAGACCGAAAGAAATCTAAAAACTGGGAAGGAGAAAAAGTGGAACCTTATATAAAGCACGTCAACGGAGAGTTCATAGAAAGGTGAAGGAAGGAAACCAGAGCACCTCGAATTCTCCAGCTAAACGACCGTGGTCTGAGAAGTGGTGTTCGATCTGCAAGTCGCCCTCTCATAACACAAAAGACTGCAGATCGAAACCGAAAAGCTATCACTTCGCGGCATGCCAAGTGATTCCTAAGAAGGTGATCACAGACAAGGCTGAGGTCGGCGAAGAAGCTCTGACTAAAGAAAGCACACGGAAAGCTTGGAAAGGAAAATGGTGCACACACTGCAGGTCGAAAGCACATAATACTGTGGACTGCAGATGCAAGGAAAAGGTCGAGGAGGTGGAAGACACTCCGGACCAAGAGAGGCCACCTGTGGTTGAACTGATTGAAGTCAATGGCCAGCAGGTTGCTTGTCTCTACGATTCAGGTTTGGATGGGGAAGCTGTGATAGACGCCAGCCTGGTACGCCCAGACCAACTTTCAGGGGAAACCATAGAGATACAGCCGGCAATGAGGAGTGCTGTTACCATGACGCTGCCAATCGCCAAGGTGGAGATTAAGTCCAGGTACGTCACGGGCATTATTCCTGCAGCTGTATTAGCTGATTCCCTATTCCCAGTGATCATTGGCACAAAATACGTGTTCTTGGGGGTGCCCAAACAGCCAGCCCACAGGGGAGCAGTAGCCAGTGGATCTCAAGGGAAGGAAAAAGAGGCAGAGACACTATGCGACAACTCAGTGATAGGGGAATTGCATACTGCCCAGAGGAAGGATACTACGTTGCATCCTTGCTACAGGAAGCTGCAAAGAAGTGCTGACTCACCAGAACGGGGACAGTACTTTCTGAGGAATCGGCTGCTTTACAGGAGAGCCGGAAGAGGAGACAACCTGCACGAGCAGTGGGTGGTTCCAGAGACCCACCGTCCTCATATTCTTCAGAGTGGACACACCATAGCAGAGAATCGACATATGGGTGTCAGAGAGACATTGCAGAAAATTTCCGGCCATTATTGCTGGCCAGGAATGACCGGTGATGTACGCCGGTTAGTGAAGTCTTGTTCAGAGTGCCAGAAAGCACCACCCAACAATCGGACTAAGAGGAAAATAGCTCTTAAGGTGGAAGACCAAGTGGAAGTATGGGGTCCAGAAGAGACTAATATACTCCAAGTAGGATGGAAAGGACCTTATCCTGTGGAAAAGGTGGTATCCAAAAACCTCTACAAAATCCGGATCGGGGAAAAGCATGAAAAATCTCCCTAGGCATCTCATTAAGAAATATGAGGAGAGATCCGAGAGCAAAGCTTCACACTTTATGGTGATGGCAGCCATTGGGAAAAAGGTTACAGGTCCAGACGAAGACCAGAGATCGCCAGTACTACATAGGAGGGCATATGGGAAAGTACGTGATAGGTCAGATTTACCCTAACGAAGGGAGGAGGGAAATCACACGTCAGGGAAAGGACAAGAGTGAAACCTTCACTAGTAACCAAGTTCAGAAGGGGTGGGTAACGTCGGGAAAGGACGAGAGATACCCAGGACTCCAACCGAAGATTGGCGGACCAGATCCAATATCGCCCGAGATGGTCCTGGAAGGCAAAAGTCCAGGAGTATTGGGGAAGACGATTCTGTCCAACGCGGACGAGGCGGAACATCCCCAGATGCAAAGCCTGGGGAAACCAAGAGGACTATGGAGACAGTGTTACAGTCAGGATGGGACGATCCGTCTGTATTGTGAGCCGTCGCTTACGCAAGTCGAAAGTAGGTCGACAGGACGTACAGGAGCGATGTGCCAACACTAGTTTCGATCATGAGTAGTATAGTAGGCTGTCAGTCAGATTGCCTACTGGATGAGGAGGTGAGCCATGTGAGGATCCAGTCATATCATCAACACGTGATGTTCATAGCTACTTCGCAGAAGCTCAACGCAAGGTTGATGTGATGGTCGTTGTTGCTGCAGCCGTACAACTTCACAGTGGAGTACATCCCTGGTAAGGAGAATGTAGGAGCGGATTTCCTATCTAGACATCCAACTCCAGAGGAAGAGGAATAGGTTGGTGGATCATAGGAATCAAAACTACAGTGAGGAAGAGTCGACGCGGTCAACTCTCTTAAGAGGGGGCCTATGTCACAGGATACTGTGAGTTTAGTGATTCCCTGATAAACTGGAATATAAACTTAATTGCAATATATGAGAATGGAAAATTATGGACCGTGAGACAGAATAAAACTCGAGCCTTAAGTCTTGAGCGAGGACAAAATGTGGGTTATTGCCCGAATGGTATAAAAATAGGATACAGTGTGAGGTAGTCATTGACCACCGATGTCAACGGACAAAACAACGCGGAGATATCGGGATGGTGGAACGCACGAAGACGGTGATCAAAGAGTTAGGACTCTTTGATGTACGAGCGTAAGGGAAAACGGGGAATAGCGGAGAAGACGACCTGGAGATGCCAGGAACGAATACGTGATTTCACAGACTTCTGATGTGAAGGAATCGGCAAAATACGATGGTTGATGTAGTGACATCAAAAGAGAACGTAGAATTGGAACTCGGTATAAATTGGAGGAAATTTGTTTTTGAGGTTAGTGTGCTCCCAAACTGGACGGAGGATATCTATGCATCCTGTACTTGGAAAGAAATATACGTCCCTTATTGTTTAAAGGTGATGGGATATTAGCGCATCTGCGTTTGTGTGTTTCAATTCATGGATTAACATAGATTTTATATAAGGTAATCTAGCCTTAGCGTAATAGTCTGGCATAGGGAAATAGGTGTTTGTGCTTAGCTTTTACCATTTCTTTCTATTAGCGAATAGTTTAGACTTTAGTGAATTCATCTGTCTTATGTCAGAGTATCTTTCGGAAGCTTCTCAGTACGGCTGGAGAAAGGCTCTCACATAAGAAATAGTATGAAGCAGACTCATATCACCTGATTAAATATATCTCCCACAGGTTCCAATACCACTATTGTAATCAGAGAAGAAATGAAGTTTACTTCACTTGAGCAAATAAAGTACCTACCTAGAACCAACAAGAACATAGACATGTTCTAATAGTGAGAAGAGATAACCTAACGTCAAATACAGAACACTGTATACACAAACGAATATACAAGTAAAGCACGTAAATGAAAAAAGACGTTAACCTGTGGCAAGCAGGGAGACCTAAAACTGCATGCATTTGCACTGTGGATAAATATAAACCTTTACTAACGAGACAGTGTGTAGAACATTTATATATAGCACTAGACAATGTTGGATAGTGGCGATGTGTATTCCGTGATGGACTGTACTACCTTCCAAAAACAGGAAATATGTGGATTTCAGTGACTTACCTTAATCACATTATTTTCTGGTGATAAGACATTGAACATTTGTTTTCAAGAATTGGATTACGTCCAGACTCAAGCAGGAGGAGAGCATCCAGGGTGAGAGCTGTCCATTTATATGTGTGATGTCCTGTGGCTTGACCGTATGACGAGGCGAGATGCGATACGGAGATTAGACATTCAGAGTCCTATCTTGCACTCACAATAGAAGACACTACAAATTACATATACACATTCAATACATACAACTGACATAGTTTTTTCAGCAATAAATATTTTATTAATTGTTGGAGGAAACTGTTGTCAGGGTATGTTATGAAGGATTAAGAGAGAGAGAGAGAGAGAGAGAGAGAGAGAGAGAGAGAGAGAGAGAGAGAGAGAGAGAGAGAGAGAGAGAGAGAGAGAATGGAAGACAGAAAGGAGTAGTGTAGACAAAAGTCATACAATAGTTCCAATAGTAGAAGGATATTAAAGGTGTGCTTGTCGAGTCCACTTTCCTCCAGGGACGACAAGCGACATGTACTTTACCTTACTGTACTATACTTATACAACAATTGTAGAAATGTTCAATTCTTTAGCCAGCTTTTAATGATTTATTGCTTATCCTCTGACAATGTAAGATATGTTCATGTGAGCAGTTACAGATACAATTTAAACATGAGTAGTTGCAGATTCAATTTTAACGTGAGTAGTTGCAGATACAATTTAAACATGAATAGTTGCAGATACAATTTTAACGTGAGTAGTTGCAGATACAATTTTAACGTGAGTAGTTACATATACAATTTAAACATGAGTAGTTGCATATACAATTTTAACTTGAGTAGTTGCAGATATAATTGTAACGTGAGTAGTTGCAGATACAATTTTAACGTGAGTAGTTACAGATACAATTTAAACATGAGTAGTTGCAGATAAAATTTTAACGTGAGTAGTTGCAGATAAAATTTAAACATGAGTAGTTGCAGATACAATTTTAACGTGAGTAGTTGCAGATAAAATTTTAACGTGAGTAGTTGCAGATATAATTTTAACGTGAGTAGTTGCAGATACAATTTAAACATGAGTAGTTGCAGATACAATTTTAACGTGAGTAGTTGCAGATACAATTTAAACATGAGTACGGACCGAGGCCAATGGAAATTTCCTTCGTCCGAGCAGGGCGCAATAATGGTAAAGCTGTCGGCATGCCGCGTGCTACCATCTTCGACGGTGCGAGGGACTGGCAACTGACGATAGACCTAAAGGACCGTGGCAATTACCTTGAGGTAATCCGAAGGTTTGGCTTGCGACCTGGCATTGTGCTTAGCTCCTGGTCAGCCAACTTTTCTCTTGGACTGTCCCGTTCGAATCGAATATTGAGGATCAGCACCTGTACAAGGCAGAGAAGTACAATGACATGATCGCAAGTCTCAGGCGGGAGGGTTACACGGTCAGGCTGTTGGCCGTCAAGGTAGGCGCTCGAGGTCTTGTCTCCTACTCCGTGCTTGATGAGCTGAAAAGAATGGGCATTAAAGGAAGAGCAGGGGCCCGGGCCCAGAAACAACTGTCTGAGGCAGTCGAAAAGGCCTCGTGCTGGCTGTGGAACTGTCGCAACCTAGAGTGGAATAAGTCTCGAAACTAGTGTGGTCAGAAGCGGTAACTGCAATACCAACGATTTCTCAACTAAGACCTCGAACTTTACAACATCTCGTGTCAGCACTTTAGCCCTGCCTCCGAGCGTGAGTGGTGAGCCTGAGTGCAGTCAATCACACAAGTGTCGGCCGAAGTCCAACCTCCATAATAACAATATAGCGATAATCGACCGTAGGTCACAACCATTTCGAGCGCATATAACAAGTCTGCCAGTATAACCCACGCCTCACATATTCACAAGATATGCATACTACGTGGTCTAGTCAGTTGCAGACATACCAAGAGGGGAGTCCGAATGGAAAGGAAGAATCCGGTTTCCTATGAGTTTGCGACGCCGTGAACGGTGTATGGGGGAGGAACACGGCAACGGAAACGTATGGAGATGACGAAGGCCGTAAAGGGGATGGAGCTGGCATCCCACGAACACACGTGCCAAGGGGCAGGCGCAAGCTGCACGGGCTTTCCCCACCGAGGGAGGGAGGACTTGAGAGTAGACAAGGTAACAGCGAAGGGACAAGCTTAACATCAGGGATAACTAATGTGACCGAACGAACGTCTCCACGGCAGGGGACAGACGCCCGGAGTCATGACCCGGGAGGGACCACCCCCAGAGAGTATTAAGAAATTAAAGTGTCCGAAATGCTTGGGGAAGGGTTTTTTTTTTCTTCTGAAGATCTGAAGCCCCCTGCCGTGTTTTCTCCGCGTCGGAGTTCCTAAGACTTGTTCTTTAGTATTGGTGCCATTTGTACAATGAGTTGGTTTGCCATATTGCATCTATTTTCGATCCCGTCTTCTGATCTGCCATTTGATGATATTCTACTTCCTAGGTACTGGAAACTCTTTACTTGTTTCAATGGATGTTCGTTTAGGTCAGGGATGTCAAACTCAATCGCTCAGCGGGCCAAAACTCAAATCACACGTAAGGTTGCATGACGGGCAGGATAAACAATCAATAAGCCGAAAATTAAGTCTTTTTTAAACATTAATATGATATCTGATAAAGTTGACGGTTTGTGTTACTATGCTCATTACATCTTCCATGTTGAAGACTTTACCACACAGCGATCCTTGATGTATGACGCAGTGATATGCTATCAATTCACCAGTACAGTTCTCTTGCATCTTTAACCACGTCCTTCCAACTAGTCCACTTTCTTCGCCACACATCACCGAACCGCCATCTGTTGTCAGTCCAACGAATTTGTCCCTTGGCTGGTTCATGTTGGTTACACTTTGACATATATTGTCAAAAATGTCTTTTCCTGTTGTTGTGCATTGCATGGATTTCATTTCCAATATTTCTTCTGTAACATTCAAACTGGAGTCCACTCCACGGATGAAGATGGCGAGATGTGCAGTGTCAGTCATGTCATTACTTTCATCGACAGCAAGGGAGAATGCAACAAAGTCTTTGCCTTTTTCGATCAGCTGTGTTTTCACATCAGTGGCCATCTCACAAACCCCATCAACAACCGTATTTCTGCTAAGGCTTACCTTTGCAAACATCTGCTTTTTGTCTGAATACAAGACGTCACATACTTTCATCATGCATCGCTTTAGAAACTCTCCTTCTGTAAATAATTGGCTTGATCTTGCGATCGCCTCTGACACAATAAAACTTGCTTTGACTGCAGCATCTGTTTGTGATTTTGCTTTGGTGAAAAACATCTGCTGTGATGTTAGATACCTCTTCAATTCTTCTACATTCTGTAGCTTCTGCTCTGCATTCAGGCTGTTTAACTTGTCTTGATGTTTAGTCTCGTAATCCCGTCTCAGATTATATTCTTTGATCACAGCCACATTATTTCCACAAATTAGACACACAGGATTACCGCCAATATCAGTAAACATATATTCAGCCTCCCAGCGGCTTTGAAAGGCTCTGTTTTCAGAATAAACTTTCCTCTTCGCCATTTTAAAGGCTAGCTTTGATTTTAAAAGATTGTGCATCTACCGACAGACGCTTGATTGGTATCCGGATAGCCGTAGCGGGAAAATGTGATGTAATATCCAGGCATTACACACACTACTTTCATTATTTATGCGCCAATCCAAAACGAGAAACTGAACGTTGCTAGGTAACTATAACGACAAACACTAATTCACTACACAACTTTTATTTTCGATTATTCTGATCGAATTGCGAACGCTCTCAGGTAGGCAATTATTTGGAAGGCTGCTAATTAGGAAATTTGATTTGCTCTTTATATCGTGACCATAAACAAAAAATATTTTTGCCTAAAATGCTCTGCTTGGCCGAATACATTTGTACGTCGGTTGAGACCTCTCGGGTCTGATATGATTGTACGGCGGTCCGGATGTGGCCCGCGGGCCTTGAGTTTGACACATGTGGTTTAGGTGAATCGTTGTTGATTTTTCTTCTTTAGTTATAGTCAATACCTGTGTTTTACTCCTGCTAATTTTCATTTTATGTTCCTTACACATTTCGCTTAGACCAGTCCGTTTATACTTCTTAGTTTTTGCAGTAGCAGATCATGATAGGATGAATTATCTGTCTGGGAAAGAACGTCACCGACAACAATGGTTTGTGTTGCCTTGGTGTTGGGTATAGACAAAGATGAAGGTACTGTGTAAATTCGTATGTGATTGACTGCACTCAGGCTCACCACTCACGCTCGGAGGCAGGGCTAAAGTGCTGACACGAGATGTTGTAAAGTTCGAGGTCTTAGTTGAGAAATCGTTGGTATTGCAGTTACCGCTTCTGACCACACTAGTTTCGAGACTTATTCCACTCTAGGTTGCGACAGTTCCACAGCCAGCACGAGGCCTTTTCGACTGCCTCAGACAGTTGTTTCTGGGCCCGGGCCCCTGCTCTTCCTTTAATGCCCATTCTTTTCAGCTCATCAAGCACGGAGTAGGAGACAAGACCTCGAGCGCCTACCTTGACGGCCAACAGCCTGACCGTGTAACCCTCCCGCCTGAGACTTGCGATCATGTCATTGTACTTCTCTGCCTTGTACAGGTGCTGATCCTCAATATTCGATTCGAACGGGACAGTCCAAGAGAAAAGTTGGCTGACCAGGAGCTAAGCACAATGCCAGGTCGCAAGCCAAACCTTCGGATTACCTCAAGGTAATTGCCACGGTCCTTTAGGTCTATCGTCAGTTGCCAGTCCCTCGCACCGTCGAAGATGGTAGCACGCGGCATGCCGACAGCTTTACCATTATTGCGCCCTGCTCGGACGAAGGAAATTTCCATTGGCCTCGGTCCGTGCCCCTCTTTGTTAGCCTTCATTCGTGCGACGTCCACTATGGCGGCCAACTCGGTCAGGACTTTGTTATACCGCCAAGTGAACCGCCCTTGTGTCAGGGCAACCTTACAACCAGACAGCACGTGTTCCGCTGTCTGGACTATCTGGGCTTTCTTATGGAGAGGACAGAACGGGTCGGTGGTTAACCCCCACGTGGCCAAGTTGGCACCTGATGGTAGGACATCGTGGAGAGATCAGATGACGAAACTTAGACGCAGTGGTGCCATGCGCCATATTTCGTTCCACGTAATGGATCTCTGCACAACCGCTTCATATGACATCCACTGCGCTTGCTGCGCCTGTTGGGCAGCCTTACGGACTCTTCCGTCATATTCCCCCTTGCGGATCTCCTTGACGACCAGGTCCCTGCGTTTGTTGGCATTCGTCTTCGACCACATCGGATCATTCGCTTGGAATCTGAACCCCTGCTTGCCAAGCTGGGCGTGGCCCATTACCTCCTTACGCTGGAGTGTAGCCTGGGCTTGTTCGACTGCGCTGACGACTTTCCACTTCCTTCCCGTCTGCAAGGCGGGAACCGAAGCGCCGACCGTTATGTCTGGATCATCGCGAGTCTGGCTTTTCCGGCTTTAAACTCTTCCTTGAGGGACAGGAACAGGAGGAGGAGCTTGCTCTGCTTACAATACAATGTGACAGTCGTGAGGCATATGGATACTCCAAACCACTTTCTCATGTATCTGCTTGCCTTGCTCTCCATGGCACTCACTGTGGTCACGCCGATATCATATATCAGCAGCGGCCACAGGAGTTTCGGTATAAGCATAAACCGGAGCACTCAGATTTTGAACTTGCCCATCAGCCTGTTCTTATTAATGGTATTAAGGCCGTTCGTCACTATTGTTTGTATCTCCGCCACCGCATTCCTGTCTGTCAGGGTTGAGTCGTGCACATGACCGAGACTCTTCACAGGTTCCTCCATCACCGTGGGAATCGCCTGTCCGGATACCGTGAACCTCCTTTCCACCGCCTTACACTTAATGATTGACAGGCTTCTCGATTTCTTTGGCTTGAAGCTCTTCCTCGACCAGCGAATCAGGTCGTCCAGCCTGAGGAGAGCACTGCGAGCATCGCTCTCCTTTGGTGTCAGGATTGTCGTATCGTCCATGAAGGCCTTCAGCTGTGGCGTGTTCACTCCTTCGCTGAGCCTCGGACCGTGTGCATAGCCGGATGCCGCATCTGCATGGCAATGACAAATAATATCGGTGAAATCATACATCCCATGGCAATACCCACTTCCAGGTCGATACATGTGATAAGCCTTTAGTGCATGCCACAACAACTGGTGTGGCACTGACCCATAGGCGTTCGCCAGGTCCAACCATGTCACATGGAGTTCCTCCTTCTTCGTCTTCGCTCTCTGGATAGCATCCCAGATTAGTACCAAAGTACTGTGCTCAAGACAACCGGGTCTCTGGGTAGCCCCACTTTTTAAACCGTTGTCTCGATGTACTTGTTCCCCATCAAGTACTTCGTTATCCGATTGACCATGATCGAGAAGAATATCTTCCCCTCAACGTCCAGAAGTGCGATCAGCCTGAATTGGGTAATGCCGGCAGAGTTTTGCTCTTTGGGAATGTAGACCCCGTTGGCCATCTTCCACTCCGTACTAATATGCTTTTGCTTCCACGCGAATCTCAGTATCCGGTGTAGCTTCATATGGACTTTCGGGCATCTTTTATAGACTGTATAAGGTATCCCCCTGTAAAAGTCTCAGTCATTCATTGCATGAAAGGTTAGTCATTAGTATTAGGCTTAATGGCCCCGTTGGAGGGATATTCGACTTCCCAGCCGAACCCTCGTTCTGTTCTTCTCACTCCTCATTTCTCTCTGGGATCTCATTCCCAGATATCAGCGAAGCCATCTTAGGTAACCACCCCTTTCCCGTCCTCCTTGTGGGATAGGTGTATCTCCACTCTAGTTAAATGCCAGAGTCGTTTAAATACATGGATCCACCTCCATGTAGCAGGTGACATATATCCTAGTTTAAATACATGGTGACATCCAACCCCGTTCTCTCACATCTTTCTAATATGATGAGTAGTTAGAACGATGTCGCTGTTCACTGGAACAGCCGTATAAATTACCGAAGGTTATCTGTTCCCTCGGTTCTACTTCGCTCAATAGTCCCCATCAGGCCTAACCAATATCCATTACAATTGTCACCCCCTCCCCTCTCAAGGACTAAATAGGTAAAGGACAGGTGGGAGGAAAGTAGATAAAGAAAATTCAGTTGCCGTCCGAAATTTCGGAGGCGGCCTTCAACTCCTTGATCGACCATCCGATACTTCTGCCGACACCTGCATTAGACGTGCACGCGTTTCCCTATCGAATGATATATTACTCGATAGGGTTTGGGTGTCGCTCTTTAGCGTCACATCGCCCGCCGTGTTCCCCGGATGTAACACGTCTCACCTCTTTGCCGCGCCGAAGCCATCCGACGATTAATCTCATGCATATATTCTTTTTATAGGCCTGAATGCCTTGAGTCTATATTTCTCCTTCTTAAGTGGCTATCTGATAGCCGCAAGCACATATGATGCGATTTAATAATTGATTATAATGCGCTCTTTTCCACACCCCAATTTAGGCCCCCTTAATCAGGTCTCGCTAATATACATGAGCTATACTTTACGCGACGCCTACACGGATCACTCGGACGCGAAATCGCTTCGAAATCCAAACGAATATATCAATAATCAAATTACCTTCATAACAATGAAGCAACTTGCTTCACTCGCTGAGGAAACTGTAGGGCAGCTTTAATTGCCATGTATACAGCTCTGTCATTAATCTCAGCGACGTTCTTCGAATAACACTGCCGAACTTCAACAGGCTTCGTTCTCCAGTCGACCTTCGGCCGTCAGCCAGACACGAACTTTGTTTACACTCTAAGCGACCTTTCTCGGCCTCTGCGCGCAGAGGTTACTCGCTGCTTAGTACAGCTGAGCGAGGGTTCTCCTATCTAGGATAATCTAGAAGATTCTAGGGGGCTTTAAGAGGGCGGTCATCTACGTGGGTCTCTCCCGTGAGAAATCACTCGGTGGTTTCCCTTTCAATTATAATACGCGAGACGAATCTCCGGCCGTCTTGTGACAATGTTACCCTATCGATATGTTCAATTACACAACTGTCTCTGATTAGTGTCTCTGCTCTCACCCCTGACTTTAACTGCAAACATCTGAATGTGGAGGTGGTTTGGAACCCGCCCAATTAATGGCACAATCCCTGGTGGCCAGAAATGTAATTACAGGCTCATAGATGAGTCTTTCTTTAATAATTTTTTTAGGGAAGTCGTCCTTCAACTGAGCCACGAACTGATCGCGCAACATAGTCTCGTTGAACGCTGAAACGTTGCGTTTTTCCTGGCTAGAAGCACCTCTTCGAATTCCTGATGTACTTTGTGGGAAACATCGATTATCGATTCCCGGCTACCTTGACGAGTTGAGAAGAATGATGTTGTTAATTCTTGCTAGCCTCTCTTGTCACCATATAGGTCTCTAGGACCTGTAGGATCTTCTCCGGATTGTCCTCTGACAAATGCAATTTCAGTTTTCTGCAAACGTTCGTTTTTATTGTGTCGAAGATTAGGTCAGCCATGTCGGCTCTCAACATAATACCGGATCTCCATGCCGCACAGACCTCACGCACATACTCGTCCTCTGTAGTACGGTGTTAGTCGCCGAACGGTTTGAATTTTTTTTTCTGGTAGGTAGGTGTCACAGAATACTGGATGGTTAACGACCCTACGATGAAAAAAACAGAAATTGCCTATATCACACGAGGACTGAAGGTTATTGACCCAAGATCAGAGAACAGAGATCGCTGCTGTCCCGAGGTGATTACAGATTATTGACCCTAGGATCAAAAGAACGGAGAGCGGAGATCAAAACAGATACCACTGGTTTGTTGTGAGACGGGGTGGGGGGGCGGATCACATCGCTTTAAACACCGAAGACGGAATCACGATCAGAGGTCTTTTGAAGTAATGGAAACGTATGTCTGTGATCACGAGAAACGAGTGGATAATCATTGATGTCCCGAAAAGATCGTTTATCTAAGAAGATTTTCGACACATTGTTGTATGAAGATCAAAAGACAGGAGTAGAGAACAGGGAGCAAATTGGTGGAAGATGCCAATATAGTCATACAGAGCCAAAGTATAAATGGTATGAATATTCAAAGTCCAATTCAGTGTGCTACTAAGTATTCCACGAGAGGAGGTGGTGATCTATTCTTGAACTAATACGAAAAGGGATTTATAATGTTCCGAGTTGGTTGAAAACAATGAGCATTTGTACTGGATGTGCATATGTATTCCCGATTCAGATGAGGATGTATAAGGTAGTAGTGATGTAGCGTTGAACTCGAGCATAGTGAATTTACGTGTGTGACCGTAATATCGAGTTTCGGCAGCATTTAGCTGAGAAGTAACTTAGTGGATTAAGTAATTTTCAGTGCACTTGATAGAATAAGTACTCTGATAATAGAAGATAGGCCGTAAGGGGGGAGATAAGGATAGGTCTATGATAGGAGATTCTAGTATAGGTGTTTACTGGGATTTCTGAGCTTTCCTATTACTTTTCCTTCTTTTACCTGGTCTTAAGTTATGTGACGAACTCATATGTCTTATGTCAGAGGTCATTTCTCTGAATATATAGAGGTTGATAACTGATAATGGCCGTAAGCCTACTCTCACCTCTAATGAGTCTGAGTTAGGTTGATATCACCTGGTATTGTCTATTCGATAGGTTCCACTGGACATTGCAATAGCTACACTCCGGAGGAGAAAGAAATTACCATATTCTGGTGCAGTAATAACTATCAACAAGATTGAGTCTTGTAACACAAATAAGGTCAGCCAGTTCTAGAAATAACGGCAACACAGAATACAGTCATGATAGGAGATTGACAGCAGAATATCGTTCACACAAACATAGAACGGAATGTCACTATTGTTCACATGAACTATAATAAAAAGGGAAAGGCCGTAACGCCAGAACATTTTCTCTGAGTAACAGAACATTCAGTGAATTACATGAAAGCAGTGTGTCGGTGATATATCTATATACAGTGTTTTGGTGAGTCTTTCCGACATAGACGATAGTACATTCACGTGTATCGGAAATGTAGACATTACCTGAACTATAATAAAGCTTCATTTTATTGGATATATAAACTGAAAGACACTACCTACAAAAAAAACACGCAGTGGTAAACATGCTGTTTATTTCAAAAGTTGTCAAGGAAATGTGGTGTAGACATCAACATCATTCAGAGAGACACTACACTGGTTTAGCGTTTAGTTAAGGCTTGAAGGCACGCCTGAATGTTAGCAAATGACATCGTAACTTAAGAGTTATGGTGTCAGAAGTTATGGCTTGAACGCACGCCTGAATGTTAGCAAAGCACACCGTAACTTAAAAGTGATTGTGTCAGAAGTTACGGCTTAAACGCACGCCGGATTATAAGATTGAGCTACATTGTTAGAAATTACGGTTTGAAAGCACGCCTGAATCTAATAATTTAGAGTTAAGGAAATTTACAATGTTTATGTGAACGAGCGAAGCATGGCTGACACATTAGTAAGTTATGGTGTCAGACGTTATTGAACGCATGCTAACAGAGTGAAACGTTCGAATGAACGCAGTAGCGAAGTATGCTGGAACGAGTTATTGATTGAAAACGAAAGATTGTGAAGTGCGCCGGGTGACCTGTAAGTGAACTATTTACCGACGCAAGTGTGTAAGCGTGTGATTATTGTTCGAAGAGATTTAGAGCGGAGTGAAACGTAATGTAATATTGTAAGTGTAACATGTGTTGTTAAAGACGTTTCAGCTGAAGATCAAGCCTGTGAAGACATGACAACAGACACAGACAGTACGAAAACTGACGAATATTTAACAATTAGACAAATTTAAATATTATAAACCACTTTTCAGCATTCTGTCCAGGCAACTTATAGGACATATTGTACATTGCTGTGTTATTTATTTATGTCAGATATTAATTGTTTGCGCTCTATATACCTATTCATGTATTGTATCCATAATAGGAGCAATTTGTCTTGGGATATCGGTTAATCGGTATTTTGAGGGGTATAAGTTTGTTAAACGCGCCCTGGTTCAACACAGCTCCCAAGAGTGTAATGTAATGACTCTTACTTAGAGTGGAGGTGTTTCAAGCTGATATGAAACCCGTGGTTAGATACAGCAACATGTTATCAGACTTCTTTAAGTCAGAAGTGGTATATTATGGCAGACCAGTGAACCCCTTGATAAATTAGATCAGACTGATTTTATATGCTACGACGACATTGCGTCACACCTACTACATTAATCTGGTGACGCAATACGGGGGACGACGAGAGCATGTCAAGGTGTTAGATACCACTAGGACAGACTAGGGACAGAAGAGGAGCAAGGACTGAGAGGACAGAGAGACAGGACCTCTATAAAGGTATAGACAGAGTAGAGACAGCACCCAAGCTAGGACTTAAGAACAGTTATAAGACCAGACTCGGGTGGGGACACTAACGTGTCATATTTAGGACAACAGAGGGACCAACCCCGAGAATAGGGGATGGGTACTTTAGGTCACGGAGAATACCGTGACGACGTAAACAGTAATAGAACTTTAGGGTTAATCAGTACTAAGACGACAGTACTACGTGACAAATATAACAGCACGCAGAGTTGCTGACCGCACGAGGGATTTTGACCACGTAGGCAAGCGACGGACTGAGTTGAGTCAGACAGCGACGAGACGGCTTCCCGACAGGACATAGTGTTTTTCTGAAGCCATTATCTAATGTTGTGAACGCATGTGATATTAGAGAGAGAGAGAGAGAGAGAGAGTTAATGATGTTTAATGATATATATATATATATATATATATATATATATATATATATATATATATATATATATATATATATATATATATATATATATATATATATATATACTGTGTGACGAAGTGGCGACCATTGTATTGATTTGACAGGCAGATAACGCCTTGTCGCAAATGTATGATTGTCAGGTTTGCCTGAAATAAAATCCGTGTATACCATCTGTACAAGCGAAGTTTTATGTGAGGTATAGATGAAGTCGCAAGAATGCCTGTGTGAGGAACACAAGACTGTGACAGTTACAGATCTTCAAATTAAATAAAAACACCACCAAAAAAAAACATAAAGATTGATATATAAAAATACAGTAACAAGTGGGGAAAAAATTACTTAGTTTTATATTGGGTATTCTTTTCTTATAGATGTTAACGGTCATAACAGAATGACACAGCCGGCGTGATTAAAGCTAAGGACGCTACCTCTGTAAAAGAATGTTGGTAGCTTGGGGATCGATGTACTGTCGTTGTCTATGTGGGCGGTAAAACACCCGGCTCACGTTTAGCGAGACACATCGATTCACCCATCGCAACATAAAGTGTTGGCTTGATGGCCAAAACAATAGCAGTAAGTGCCATGACAGTAAGCGTTGGCGGTCATGACTCACCATTTCACTCGATCACCAGAGCCGTGGATCAGTTCAGTGTTCTTGTCTTGACAATTCTAAGCCTTAGGTTTACATAATTAGCATTAGGCTATCCAAGTAATAGAAGTAGTATTAATATTCGCAGTAACAGAAGTTTCCACCCATATTAACATTATGGAGGAAAATTAGAGGTAACAACAGGTAGTAATAATAGTCATCTTCATCACGTGTCTTGCCGGCTGGCGTAGGTGATCAAGCTTTACCATATATTGCGATCTCCGATTGCATGGATCAAGTAATGTGTTGACGCACGCTACTGGAAACCCCATTAACAGCGTTATCTTCACGCAATGGTGGTAGTAGTAATAGCAATATTAGCAGTAGTACTAGTCATCATCATCATCATCATCATCATCATCATCATCATCATCATCATCATCATCATCAAGAGACGTATCACCTGGCGTAGACGATCACGCCCCTCCCTATCTTACGTTCTCCGACAATAACAGTAGTATTAGTATTAGTAGTCGTATTAGTGGAAGTGCTGATAATAGTATTAATAGTAGCAATAATGGTAGTAGCGATGTTGGTGTTATTAGCAGCAATAGAAGACGTAGTACTATGGTAGTATTCGTAGTAAAAGTGTATAGTAATAGTAGTGGCTGTAGTAGTGGTAGCAATACTAGTAGTAGTAGTAGTAGTAGAGAAAGAAGTGGTGGAGACTGACTAAAACTAGTAGTAGTCGTAATAGTTGTAATAAATCATGGTAGTAGTAGTTGTCATCATGTAACAAATGTTCAGATCCGTGTACACTGTTAATACATGCGGTCTATAAATTAGGTACTATTCCAGTATAATGTGTGTTATGCATTGTTCTAAGATGGTAGTAGTAAGTATGTAGTATAACACTAATTTGCGTTATGTTGTATGCTATGTAATGTGTCGATGAAAATGTAGTGTAAGAGGTGATGAAGTCATAAGCTGGATAACCTACTCTATCATTGTCGCCAACTTATTGATAGTGTCTTCTTTTCCGCGAAAAAAGCTCACTTTATGATATTGATAACTCCCTTCTCCACACTGAGTGCGTTTGGCGTGCATGACCATTAGGAGCAAACAACGATACAACAGCTGAGGGGTGGCGTATCAACTACAAGGCAAAATGACGTCGGATATAGCATAACATACACGACTTTTGAGATCGTCCGTTCCAACACGGCCAACAAATAGGAGGCCATTAAGGCTTCAAATTGCTCACTCAAATATATGTATGATAATAAAACACCAAAGAAAACGAACACAACCAATAAATATGATATACACACTGAACGATGCACTTCAAGAAAAACAAGACATCAAACGTTAACGTTAAAATGTAACACATAAAAATTAATCTATAACTATTAAAAAATGACACAGCCATTATAAATGACAACAATTGAGACAATCAAAGAAGCGACACAAACAAGGAAAACTAAAACCATCAATGAAAACTGCCAAAATAAACACTGAAATCTGACACAAACACTGGCACCTAAAGAAAACCAAACATCCACAAAGTAACAGATACATGCATAAAAAGAGATCGACAGAAATTAAAATGACACACAAAATGAAACAACAAAAGAAAACTGTCGACACAAACAATGGAAACTGACACGCACACACTTAACATCAACAAAAGCAAAACATCCAAAATGTAAAAGACACATGCACAAAAGAAATCGACAAAAAATGAGAAATGAAACAACCACTGAAAAATGACACATCACAAAATGAAATAGCCAATGAAAAGTGACCAAAACAACAAAAACAGAACCCACACACACACACACACACACACACACCACACAC
>JACEFZ010007835.1:0-13368 GCA_014155875.1 Cepaea nemoralis
AGGGTTTTGAAAATTTGGGGTAAATTCCCAAAAAGGGTTTTTTTCTTTTTTTTTCCCTATACATCATCATCATCTCATAATCAAGTGCCCTCCCAGTTTGCGTTAGGCGTTCATGTCTCTCCACATCTCAGTCTCAGGTGTTCTGGCATCAAACTCTGCTGATGGTATTCCTCCATGCCACCGAGTCTCAATCCATCCACACATCATTTCTCTTGGTCGACCTCCGCTCTCTTTCCCCGCAATCTTTCAGTTGTCATGATGTTCTCCAATGCCTCTCTAATCATCACATGACCGAAGAAAGCGGTTTTGTCTCTTTCGTATTGTTGTATATAATGTTCTAGTTTCATTAGCCTGTTTCAGGTAGTCATTGTAGTTACTCTGGCAGGTCCAAGGAATTCACAACATTCGTCTCAGGAACTACATCTCTGTTGCTTCTAATTTCTTCTTAATTTGTTTATTTACACTTCCAAAGATTCACTGCCATACAGCAAAACTGGTTCTATATAGCATTTCAGCACTCTCTTTCTTACATTCAGTGATAGTGCTTGTTTGCTTCCTCGCTTGCGTTCGCTGTCTGTAAAGTCCTGTATGTCGGATGAAGACATCCTGTTGTCCAACATTAGTGTGATGCATACCGGACTGAGGTTTGCGTGAGTATCCGGTGTCCCATGTCTGGCTTATTGGTGTGCAGACTGGTGGTTCTTCACCGTGCAGGCAGATACTCTCCGACTTCAGAAGAATCAGCGATCCTACTAACGTTAGCCAGGACCCCGAAGGGACCTGTTGCCCATGAAGTACGACTGGGGCGTGTTAGTAGGTCTTGGCCAGTATAGCACCTGGCCCTGGTCCCTTTGGGAAACACCTCTGCGCCCCTGACTGTGCAGTGTTTTAAAATATTGCCGGTCCAAGTTTTGTATTCACTTTCTGTAAAGTTCATGCAACATAATAGGTAAATACAAAAATTGGTCCGGGGAAAATTTTCAAAAAACTGCACAGTCATTAAAAATACACACTGGTAGTATGAGTTAGAGGAAGTACTAAACATCATTTCAATTAGTCGCATATCCTTTACAGGGCGTTGCAGTCAACACCAGCATTTTCTGCTGTTGTGATGATCTCTTGGCATATTTACGTTCAGTATGCCATTGCTTTCTGAACGCCCGGCACCCATATCATTTAGTTAAAAAACCCAAAGCAACGCGGGTTGCTGCCAAATCGTACGCAACTGTGTTTCGAACGCGAGTATGCGGGATGACGGGTGCTCCGTAACCCCCTTTGCCATGGAGCTGGCCATTTCTACAAAATTATCCAAATCACACTATCGCAAAAATTTACACCCCCGAAATGAGATGCTTGTGAAAAGATGCCCTTAACTATCGGAGACCGGGGAAAATGATATCATCAAAAAAATACTGGGGTTAAAATCCTGTGCCACATGCTTTGGGCATCTTATTAGATGCGAAAGCAAAAGGGAAACCTGAAAGAAAATCGGGCACTTGAATGTCACTATTCCTCATCACAGCTGTTGATGTGGGTTTTAGAATCACAATGAACACAAAATATATCTGGAACTCGGCGAAAGAAAAGAAAAGAAAACACAAACAGTTACACGCGAAAGTTTCTACCAGTCCATTTTGTATTTGTTCGTTGATAAGAATTTTGTCAAAAAGTTCCTATGTATGTGTATATGTTGTGTTGCTTCCGCCGAACTTCCCAGTTATGGCGTGCTAATTCTTAGAATAGTGATTATCATTGACCAGGCCGAACTTCTCATTTTTAGTGTGTTAATTCTTGGAACAGATGACGTGCTGGGCTGAGGCCGAACTTCCAAGTTACAGTGCGTTCTTTCTTAGAACAGATGACATGCTTGGCTCAGGCCGAACTTCCCAGTTATAGTGTGTTAATTCTTAGAACAGAGGGCATGCTTGGCTCGGGCCGAACTTCCCAGTTATAGTGTGTTCATTCTTAGAACGATGTAATGCTTGGCCTCATGCCGAACTTCCCATTTACTGGTGTTCATTCTTAAACAGATGACATGCTTGGCTCAGTATAGACTGCTGCCATACTAACCCAACGCTTAGCAGTAAATATTGTCCAACCGGCATTAACCTCTCTTGAGAGTAGACAGACAGACAGGTTGGCTGGTTGGCAGGCAGGCAGACGGAAAAGACAGGCTGACAGGACGGATAGACAGAGAGACAGAAAGGGCTGGCTTGGCAGGTTCGCTGGCTGGCAGACAGAGAGACAGGCAAACACGCATTCAGAAAGACAGACATAAGAAAAGCATAAACAATAAAACATCGAACCTATCGTTCTAATCCTAATCTGCGTTGTTTAACCGGCAACACCCGAGCAGCTGCGAGTATGTATGATAGTACTTGCTCGACATGGTCACATAGATGAGAAAGTTGACGCTGGAGTTGATACAGTAAACTAGGCCACTTATATACTGCATTACAACGTACCGTGGGTCGGTTAGAAGAAGACCTTCGGCTACTGTGAAATACAAGTGCATATCCAGTACAGTCGTAGGTAAAAATATTACGTAGAATTACGAAACATAAGGGTTAAAGCATTTTGGACACCTTCATGTTTCTGAATAATCGTTCGTTTAGACTGTTCCTGACCTAATAGTTTCTCTCGTTTAGAAGTATTGAAAAACAGTTTGATGGCTATAGCTAGGCAGCTGATAGTAACCAAAGCCAGATTGAAAAGTATTGACGCGAAATTAGATACTGCTCCGTAAGTATTCAGTGTATTTGGTTGTTGGAGTAGAATTGGGCTAGATGAGCGTAGGCTACGGTTTTGTTGGAGGCTGGATCTGTGCTGATTCCGAGATAAAACGCTCCAAACCAGGGCGAAAGGATAATAACGTTGATTAGATAAATGCCTGCAACGATGATTTTCATTCTGTTAGCTGTAAATATGCGGGATACGTGAAATGGAAAGAAAACGGCCACAAATCTTTCTATTGGAAATTACTCCAATATGATCAATGGACGCGAAAAGCAAGCTCCTGTTGATTGTCAGTAAAACGACAGTTGCTGTGGATTGTATGCTGATGGCCAGAACTTGGTCAAACTGCGAGACAAGTACCATGCAGACGACCAATGGGTAACGTGAATACAAGAAACAGATCGCTAACGGACAAAGAAAATAGCACAATGTTAGTGCTTTCCTGAAATCCGTGGCGGTAGAGAACTATTATGTTGATGCAGTTGCCAACAATGCCGAAGATGCATACTACGTTAATTCCGACACAGTTGCAGGCAATGTTGATTGTGTTGATCAAATCTTTACTCCAAAGCGGGTCTTCGGATTGACGTATCAAAATACTCATTTTCCTGTGGGCACAGCTGATTACTATTACCAAACCGTATGAAGATTCCTGTCAGCGTTATGATGGTGTGTTTTATTAAGATAAGTAATGATCCTTACCTAATGTAAAATGATCTTTACAATATGAGGGGCTTGTTTTTATCTGCAGTGAAATCTTATAATGTTCTAATGTAGTTGTGTATTCAATATTGAATTATTTCGTTCGTTGTTACGGGTGGTTTCTTTGAAATCAATCATCACAGTAAAACTAAATGGTACGTTATTTCAGCCAAGGTGCATTTGGCGTTTGTGAATATCCAATTTAAATTCTTGAGTGTCTATAGTTTGACTTTTCGCTGTTGTCTAGTGAGTCCTCTGATTTATATTACTTTTAAATTATCTATTCTGAGTAATAATCAACAGCTGTGAAAATATTTATTAAGCTTTTCAGTGTCCAATTGTTGACATTTCGGTGTAAAGCAACCTGTTGTAAATGTTAACACTATTCTTGCCAATCTGATGGCCATAGGTTCTAATCTGCATCAAAGCAGTGGTTCTCAATCTTTTTTGGCCCATGAACCCCTTCACCATATGTTCAGAATGTCATCAATCCTCTCCCTCGCCCCCCCCCCCCTTTTCGTATTTCCTCTCTGTAAATCCCCCCATTCACACACACAGTATACGTAAAAATTGAAAGCGGCTGGCCGAGTGGCTAGAACGCCGGATTCTCCTTCGGGAGATCCGGGTTCTAATCCTCGGTAAGGTGTTGGATTTTTTTCTATCGGGGGCAAAAAGACAATCCTAGCTTGCACAGTTCGCGGTGACTGCACTAGCCAGGCGGCCTTAATTCCTCAGGCTCAAATCCCCCACTTCCATACACCGCAAGGTACTATATTGACAGTAAATTATAGTTGACAGTATGGAAGCTAAATTTAACAACACATACTAGAACAAGTCTTGACGTCTACATAAAACGTGATTTGCAGGTCTACTTACGTTATAAAATGAATTTCAGAAGAGCGATAAGTACAGGACCGTAAAGTACGGAGGGGAAAAGAATATCAAGCAGTCGGTTCTTGTATTAACGCGATCTTTAAATAATCTTAATTTCCACAACCCCCCCCCCCCCCCCCACCCACCCCTGGAAACCCTAAAATTACCCCTTGAGGGAAAATTTCCCACCGGTTGAGAACCACTGATCTAGACTTTTAGGTCGACAAAGAATGCAGTGGGTACCAGGAAGTGTCTAAGGAAATGAAAGTGGCCGGCATCATATTGATCCCTGCATCAAGGCAGTTAACCACACCCCCACCCAAGTTCAAATAGGCCTTTAAAGATATAGCTCCAGCGCCATGTGTGCAATGCTCCAAAGGGGCTTTTACTTTGTTACTTACAAACTGACTGACTGACTGACTGACTGACTGACTTACCTACTTACTTACTTATTTACTTACTTACTTACTTACTTACTTACTTACTTACTTACTTACTTACTTACTACTTACCTTGTTGTGTTGTTGTTTGTCCATCAAGAATGATGATGACCATTCGTTTCATCCAGTGGAGTTGAAGGTGTGGAGCCGTGGGTTCTAAGATGGCTGATAAGGCCTATTTTGGCTCGAAATGTTCTTTGACAATGTGGGCAAAGAATGCTTGACGTCTCAGGAGGAGGATTTCCTGCAGTGGTTTTTCTTTCCTGCCTTTTCTTCACAGCTCTTGCAGTCCTGGTTGCCTCACATATGACTGCACCTTTGCGCAATGATGCACGCCACGAATTTCGGTCTCTGGCTGCAGCCTCCCAGGTGTCATGATGAATTCCAAAAGCATTCAGTGAAATTTTCAGAGTGTCTTTAAAACGTTTCCTCTGGCCACCTTGGGAGCGTTTACCACAACGCAGTTCGCTGTAAAAAATTCGTTTAGGGAGCCTGTGATCTGGCATGCGAGTCAAGTGACCAGCCCAGCGAATCTGATTCTTCATCAGTAGAGTGTGGATACTGGGCATGGATGCTCTTTCTAGGACTTCAGTGTCTGGAATCTTGTCTTGCCATTTAATCTTCAGTAGCTTCCTTAGGCAGACTGTGTGGAAGTGGTTTAATTTCCTAGCGTGTCGCTGATAAACAGTCCAGGTTTCACAAGCATATAGCAGTGTGGATAATACAACTGCTTTGTAGACTTTTAGCTTTGTTTGCAGGCTTATTCCAGTTCTGTCCCATACATTCTTGTACAGTCTGCCAAAGGCTGCACTGGCCTTGGAGATTCTTGCATTCACTTCGTCATCGATTGTGGCAGCTTGTGACACGGTGCTGCCAAGATAGGTGAATTTGTCCACAACACTTAGTCTATGATCATTCACTTTGATATTCGGCACAGTGTGATTATTCCCTGGAGCTGGCTGGTACATAACTACAGTCTTCTCCAAGTTGATATTGAGCCCAAAGTTGGCACAGGCATGTGAGAAAGCTGAAACATTATGTTGCATGTCCGCCTCTGAGTTGGCGTATAGAGCGCAATCATCAGCAAACAGGAGCTCTCTGACGGTGCCGCTGTTAATTTTGGTTTTAGCTTTCAGCCTTCTGAGATTGAATAACTTTCCATCCATACGGTAGTTGATGTCTATTCCAATGTCGTCGTTCTCGAAGGCATTCATCAACATGGCTGAAAACATGAGGCTGAACAGTGTTGGTGCCAGGACACATCCTTGCTTCACTCCATTGGTGACAGGAAAGGGTTCAGACAGTTCACCATTTTCCTGTACTCTTGCCTGCATGCCGTCATGAAATAGCCGCACTATTTGGACAAACTTTCGTGGACAGCCATATTTTGCCATAATCTTCCACAGTCCTTCTCTGCTGACTGTATCAAAAGCCTTGGTAAGGTCAATGAAAGTGGAGAACATTTCGCAGTTCTGTTCCTGACATTTCTCTTGCAGCTGCCTTGCAGCGAAAATCATGTCAACAGTTCCACGTTCTTTTCTGAAGCCACATTGACTCTCAGGAAGAAGACCTTGATCGAGATGGGCTGTGAGGCGATTGAGAAGAATTCTGGCGAGTATCTTCCCTGCAATTGAAAGCAAGGAGATGCCTCGGTGGTTGTCACAGGATTGGCGGTTTCCTTTACGTTTGTAAAGGTGGACTATTGACGCGTCCTTAAAATCTTGTGGCATGGTCTCGTTCATCCATATGTTTGTGAAGACTTGGTGAAGCTGCTCTGTTAGGACCGGCCCACCTGCCTTGTATATCTCTGCTGGGATGGAGTCAGGACCAGGTGCCTTGCCGCTGGAGAGTTGCTGGATGGCTTTGTTTATTTCCACTATGGTTGGCAGGTCATCAAGAGTCTCATTGGTGGGAACTTGAGGAAGGCAGTTGATGGTTTCATCATCGAAGAAGGAAGTTGCATTTAAGATTTTGCTGAAATGCTCTGCCCAGCGTTGGAGGATTTCTTTCTTATCGGTGACCAATGTTCCCCCATCTGCACTGAGGAGGGGAACTATGCCTGGTGATGAAGGACCATAGACCGCTTTCAGTGAGTCGTAGAAGTTTTTCATATCATGTCTGTCAGCAAAGCCCTGAATTTCATCAGCTTTGCTGCTCAGCCAGGAGTCCCGCATGTGCCGAAGTTTCTGCTGCACTACTCTCTGAATGTTCTTGAAAGCATCTTTTTTTGATGTTGACTTTGGGTCATTCAAATGTGCCTTGAGGAGAAGATGTTTCTCGGCAAGCAATTGGTTGATGTCTTCGGAATTTTCATCAAACCAGTCTTTATGCTTTCGGGGGGCTGGACCCTGGATTTCCATAGCAGTGTTGTAAATTGTGTCCTTTAGGGCTCTCCATTCTGTTTCTGTATCCTGTTTAGCTTCAGCATTGGGCTTGAGGCGGTCTTCCAGCATATTTTCAAACGACTGCTGCATTTTCTTGCTGTTTAGGCGGGTGACATTTAGCTTTGTTTGCATTTTCCGTGGTGGCCTGATGTGGATGTTCATTTTCGAGACAATGAGACGATGGTCTGTCCAACATTCGGCACCACACATGGATTTTGTCACTCGAACGTCTTGTCTGTCACTCCTCCTGACGATGACATAGTCAATGAGGTGCCAGTGTTTCGAGCGAGGGTGCATCCACGATGTCCTATTTCTCATGGGGAGACGGAAGATTGTGTTCGTAATCAGGAGATCATGTTCGGCACATGTCTGAAGGAGGCGGAGTCCATTGCTGTTACAATTTCCGACTCCATGCTTTCCAATAATGCCACTCCAAGAGGTGGTGTCCGTGCCTACTCTGGCATTGAAATCCCCAAGGAGTATAAGTTTGTCTCCTTTGGGAACAGATGTTAATACATTGTGCAGGTCCTCATAGAACTTGTTCTTGACATCATCTTCGTTGGTCATAGTTGGTGCGTAGACACTCACAATGGTTGCGTGCTTCCTTCCATTCAGCAGAGGCAACTTCATGGTCATGAGCCTGTCGTTTATAGCCTTTGGAAATCCAGCTAATTTGCCGACCAGGGCCGACTTAATGGCAAATCCCACACCGGATTGGCGTCTTTCCTCGCTTTTCCTTCCACTCCAGAAAAATGTGTAGCCGGCACCAATTTCACAGATTTGGCCTTCTTCTGCAAGTCGTGTCTCGCTCAAGGCTGCAATGTCGATGTTGTACCTGCCAGCTCTCTCCCAATCAGTGCTGTTCGTCTCTCTGGACCCGACGCGCCGTTTCTGTCAAGTAGGGTGCGTACATTCCAAGTTCCAATTGTTAAGGGAATATGGTTTACTCTTTTAGCTTTGCTTGTTTTATCTTTCTTTGTATGTCGACCGCAGTTAGGGTACCCACCAACCGCGGCTAGCTGGTTAGGTAGTGATGAAGCAGACAATGTTTAGGGCACCTTTTCTAGCCCCTTCCTCATGCTATGGAGGTGAGCAGTGTGTTCCTATAGAGGGCTGCTCAGTCGCTCATGGGGCTGCCGAATCCCACTGCTGCTCCGGTCAGTAGAAGACGACCATATGGCCTGAGCCGCCTGTGTGCAGGTCTGCGACTACGGCTGCCAGCGTACCCACGCCTGCCGCTTTGCCGCTCGCCCATCGCCACAGGGCTTGAAGGTGATATGTGACGTTGGATGAAGAATGACTTGCGCGATGACTTGGATTAAAGTGAGGAAGAGTTGCGCAATTCGTCGACCTCACTCTCTCGCCTGAGTCCATCTGAGTCCAGTGGCAAGACAAGTCGAGACGATTGGAGACGAATACAGGTGCAGTGGATGACCAGGGCGCTCTACGTGCCTTGCCGTGCTCATTACGTTCCACAACGCTTTGCAGGTAAACGCCGTCTTGCCCGTTGAATCAGGAATGATTTCTTCCGCGCAGTCTGCCGAATCCTGTCTTCACATGCTGGGTAGGCATACCCTAGTTTACCTCTTGGTTTGACACCAAATCGGATACCCATGCCTGGTTTAGCCAGCCTCTCACAGCTGTTGCCCGGGGGGTGGCCGCTGTCGCATGCTGACAGCTACTAGGAGCCACAGGCACGAGCTGGGTGTCAGACTTGGACCAGTGGGGGATGGGTCCTGAAAGGACATGAGAGCCATCCTTACCAAAGGTGCTACCAATGCCTGACACCCCGTACCCCCCTACTACTTACCTACTTATCTACATACCTACGTATTTACTTACTTGCTTACTTACTGGCTAACTGATTGACTGACTGACTTACTTACTTACGTACTGGCTGACTGATTGACTGACTGACTTACTTACTTACGTACTTCCTGACTGATTGACTGACTTACTTACTTACTTACGTACTGGCTGACTGATTGACTTACTTACTTACTTACTTACGTACTGGCTGACTGATTGACTGACTGACTGACTTACTTACGTACTGGCTGACTGATTGACTGACTGACTGACTTACTTACGTACTGGCTGACTGATTGACTGACTGACTGACTTACTTACGTACTGGCTGACTGATTGACTGACTGACTTACTTACTTACGTACTGGCTGACTGATTGACTGACTGACTTACTTACTTACGTACTGGCTGACTGATTGACTGACTGACTTACTTACTTACGTACTTATGTATCTACTTACTCGCTTACTGACTGACTGACTGACTTACATACTTACGTATTTACTTACTTACATACTTACGTATTTACTTACTTGCTTACTTACTGACTGTCTGACTGACTGACTGACTGACTGACTGACTGACTTACCTACTTACCTACGTACTTACGTATTTACTTACTTGCTTACTGACTAACTGACTGACTGACTGACAGATGTACTGACTAGATTCGCACTGTTAAGTGTCTTTGGTATTTAAACACAGATGACATAAACAAAATATTGCCCGATTTATTGCCTGACATATTTTGCTGCATCTCATTGGGTGCATACCGCAGAGTTATATATCACATGGAGTGAACAAACAAATAATACTTTTGGCAGAAGTACCAAATACATAGTGGTTGATATTGTTCCAAGTATGCATCTGACGAGATTCACCGACATATTTCAGGCAAGAAATTATACAATATTTCATTATTGGCGTCTTTGTTTAAATTCACTAACGGAACACATTAATGTGAACGTCTTTATTGACTGACTAGCACCTTATCGTCTTGACAGACGATTGTTTGTAAAAAGGAGTTATACCTCTCCATAATACAAAGCCTGGGCTAAATTTAAAGGTCATGTGTTGCCCATACAGCATGATCCCTGTCTCGGCCTGTCTAGTTTACTCCAGAGGAAAGGTAATACCAATACGGCTAGAACAAGACAAGCTGCAGAAGCTCCCGAATCAGCAAAGGAATACTTTAACTTTCCGCCTGTCAGAGCTTCCATACTAGACCAGTTGCCGACCAAGGTTTAGGGTCTGGTCTGCCCTGCCATGACATTTAGTCTTTAGGTTGCATTTACTCGCACTAGGGTAAGGCTTGTACCCTCCCAATTGCACGCCTCGGCCCAAAGTCGTTGGCACAATGTGGGGTGTCGGGTTTGGTGAGCGCCGCCCAACATTCGGCGCTAACAGAAAGCAAATAGTGCCGTCTACTGTCATACAGTATTTCAGTCATACCTGACTAAGACCTGAATGTCTTTATTATACATTAACTGGTTTTTCTTTTTAATTTTTATTTTATTATTATTTTTTTTTTCATATCCTTTCACATGACATTGCAGTCAACATCAGCATTTTCCAGCTGCTGTTGATGTCTTGGCAAATTTTACGTTCAGTAATCGCCATTGCTTTCTGAACGACAGGCTCACATACCCCCGTAAGCAACTAACGAGACGCGATCCGCTGCCGAATCTCGCGCAGCTGTGTTTCCTACGAGAGTATACGGGATTACGAACAACGTCCTTAACTCCTACGCCAGGGAGATCGAGGTATATTAACTAATAATGAAAAAAAAAGGAGAAAAAAGCAGTCATTTGAAATAAAATTCCTAAAGTGAACTTTACACTACGTACGAGCTTCACGAAGACATCCACTGCTTATGTTCAACCACACGATAGAATACCCTGCACTGATATGATAATATGGTCTACGATATCTGAAGTTGTGTGACGAATGAGAAATGCCAAGGATCAATTAGGAACTACTTTTAACAACATGAATATGCGAAACGTGGGCGGCTAGTTTTTATGACCACCCTTCTCTTCAAATATAAGTAGAAATTTAAAAAAGTAAACGATGATTTGCTAATACTGTCATGAATTTTAAATCTTCACACGTAAATGTCTCAGCAAAATAAATTAAGTTTATTTAATTATTCTAGTCATATCCAACTATAAAGAAATGTCTAATGATTTCATTAGCACTCGCTCACCTTCCTTTAAATAACTTGTCATATTTAACTAAACGCAAAACAAATTCACCAGAATAGTCAGGTAGTTTGACTAAATGTTTACATTATGAAAAGTAAAATCTTGATGGAGTAGTTTTTGTAATCTACCTGTATCTTTATACCTGATAATACTGTACTTTAGTTGTCAGGTTGCTAGGCTTCAGTATTGATATTCTTTCTAGCCCCTCAAAGGCAGTTTATATGGGACAATACATTTGCCGTGGCGTATTAATTTAATAATTGTCATGTAAGACTAGCTGAGGGTAAACTGATTTAGTCAATGAAAAAAGTTCCTCGTGTTCTATTCGGGAAAATAGTATGTCTTAAATGGGGTGAGACATCTGAACCAAGAAATAATGCTCAACTATCCACTAACTCGCTGTATAATTTTTGACCTTGACGTTTTAGTTATATAATAACATGTTAAATACTGGCTTCTTCGTGAATTGTTCTACAGATTCTGCAGGTTGCTGAATCGCTTACAGGTTCTACAGTGTCTGCCTACAATCAAAAGTATCACCACTCATATGTTCTGAACCACGATAGAACAATCGAGAGGCTAACATTAAATGTTTTTACCGGGAGGGAGGTGAGCAGGGTGTCTCCGTGTCAAGTGGTTGAGCCGTATGACGTGTGCTCAGAAGGTGATCGTTTTTGAACTTGAGAACTTGAGTTTGCGAGTGCAGTGTTTTTTGGAGATCTTTTAGCGTCATCGCTGGGGCTACGGAGTTGATGCAAAGTTCGGTAGCTAGTTAGTTGCTCTGCGGGGAAACAATGAACTATATAAGATGACACCCGAAGTATTGAAGTCAATCATTTTCCCCTTTTAAAAATTTTGACGGCATCGAATTTTGTTTTGAAAGGAATGCAAAAAGCTGCTTAATTATTTATTTTTAGTCACAACATAATTCGTTAGAAAACCAGAATCTTACACTATTTCGTGTCCGTTCTACGATTCGTTTGATCAAGGTAAAACCAATCTTCCACTTTGCATGACCTAAAAGTGGTTGGTTTATTCATCAGGCTGCATAACATTTGCGCCCCCTGAAAGTGATTGATCTACTTCATCATCTGTATCTTGCTACCTTCACCTTTTTTGGGGTTTGAAATTTATGTGTTTGTCTTTTCAGGACGTTGCTTTTAATCCCACTTATTGATTGTTTTGATTTACTAGGAAATTTTGCATTCAGTAGTGTAAAGTTGCTTTCTGAACCGCCCGCAGGTGATTTCGAGCCCTGTCATTGGTTGGTGTCGCTGACACAGAAATTTCCCAATGTTTAACGGACAAAAGAAGAAAGGGGTTTAAAAAACTCCCACAACTTTCCAGTTAAAGAAAGATTATGTGGAAAAAAAAGAAAAAGCTTCTAGACGACGTCCCGTTGCAAGAAAAGAGACTTCCTAGACAGAAGTATAACAAGGAAAACAATCTGTGACTCCTACCCATAAAAATAAGCCTTAGCTTTTCAACTGTTTATCACGAGTGTTCGGTGGCAGCCCGACACTTATCTCCCTCTTTTAGGAGTATTTTGTGCTAATAAAATATTTTACTTTAAAAACATTCACTGACAATATTACCAACATATAATTTATTCCATAAACTCAAGACGAAGTGCGAAGAACAAAAAACGCATCTATTGGATAAAAATAGTGACTACACCCTATGCCACAAAGGGGAATAATCCCTGGATAATCTGAATCACGCTTGCATGGCATTATTAATCCACTTCACTTTAGTTGTGGGCTGCTTTCTTTTAGTGTCTTCTCATTCCTTCTCCCACACCACACTTTGTTCCACAGGCGGTCTGCAGAGAGTCGCCAGTCAAGCAAGTTGCCACTCCGGCTCTTGGTTAGAAATATTCTTCTAGAACTGATGTGTAAAACAATGCTCACTCCTTAGTTGTTGTTGTTGTTGTTGTTGTTGTTGTTGTTGTTGTTGTTGTTGTTGTTTTTGTTTCATATCCTTTACAGGCTAGCAGTCGAACCCCAGCATTTTTCTGCTGTTTGTGATTCCTGGGCAAATTTTACATGTTGTTGTTTGCCATTGCTTTCTGAACATTACCGTTTCTAAAACCAACGTAAGGCGGTCTGCTACCAAAACACCCACACTCCTTAGCCTGCCCAAAGTGAATTCCCCCGCACATTGAAAACCCAAAAACTAATTAAGGAAAAAAAACAGTCCTTTTTATTTTTAGACAAACCC
>JACEFZ010007836.1:0-22500 GCA_014155875.1 Cepaea nemoralis
ATTTTTTCTATCCACAATAGATGGTTAAAAACTAGCTAATTTCTTTATCTATCAACAATAGAGGGTTAAACAGCTAATTTCTTTATCTCTCAACTAGATAAGTACTTTTAAACTAGCTAACTTCCATTATCTTATCCACAATAGTCTGGTTAAACTAGCTAACTTCATTATCTATCCACAATAGATTAGTTAAACTAGCTAACTTCATTAATCTCATCCACAATAGATGGTTAACTAGCTTAACTTCATTTTTAACTCCCCCCCCCCCCCCCCCCCCCCCACCCTCTCATCCCAATAGATAACTAGGTATGGTAAACTAGCTAACTTCGTTATCTGTCAAATAGATAGTTAAACTAGCTAACTTCATTATCTATCCACAATAGATGGTTAAACTAGCTAACTTCATTATCTATCCACAATAGATAGTTAAACTAGCTAACTTCATTATCTATCCACAATAGATGGTTAAACTAGCTAACTTCATTATCTATCCACAATAGATGGTTAAACTAGCTAACTTCGTTATCTCTCAAATAGATAGTTAAACTAGCTAACTTCATCGTTTCTCTAAAATAGATAAACTAGCTAACTTCATTATTTCTTTCAATTAGATAGTTAAACTAGCTAACTTCTTTACCTCTCTAAAATAGATAGTTTAAACTAGCTACTTACAAACAATAGGTGAATGCATATGTGTCGACGAATAATTAACGAGCTTAAATATATACACGGATGTGATATTCTGCCATACAATTGTAATATTTTAAAAGAAAACGGACATATCGGAAGCAAGAATCTGTCTGTAATGAACAGAGCCATGATATTTCGTTGGCATGCAGTGCCGTCTCCGTGATTAAAGAGTTACGGACGCGATTCGTAATCCCGTATACCCGCGTTCGAAATACAGCTGCGCGCGATTTGGCAGCAGACCGCCTTGCGTTGGTTTCACGTTGGTATCGGTGCCGGTCGTTCAGAAAGTAATGGCAAACTACTGAACGTAAACTTGCTAAGAGATCGCAACGGGCAGAAATGCTGGTGTTGACTGCGATGTCCTATAAAGGATATGCAAAATATACAAGGAAGGGAGACTCCATTTCGAAATAGTCACCCCGCCTGCCTCGCACTCTAAAGTTCGTGGATTCGATTCCGGCCTACTTCGTTCAGTTTACGGGTACAACTTTCTAGGAGGTTCCTCGGGATCGTCGCTGGTGCTTTGTGCGACGTTTTCGACAGGTCGCCCTGCGGACAGAGACAGAGTCACTTGGGATAAAACTTGGTCAATGAAGTCGATCCTCTTGGCTTTTAAACCTCTTGTTGTTTAAATCTCTCACTTAACGAGACGGCAGATGCATCATATCCTCGTCTGGCCGTGCTCATGATACAGCCATCGTTGCTCCCCATCTACCACGCTAACGTGAGCGCTAAATGTGATATTGCTGATATTTGTTACAAGTTATATTTGTAGGCAGTTGTACAGGCAGCTTGTAAAATTTTAAGAAGATAATGGGAGATTTTGAAGTTAAATGTCGCACTTAACTCAGTAGCAGGGCGACGGAACCATCGGTGGTGGGCTTCTAAATTGAAGCAATTGAATAGATAATTTAAAAAAAAAATATTATAAATAACGAATATAAATCTTTGTTAACAGATTAGTGAAACATTTTAGTCCATATTGTAAAATATTAATGTAAATAAGTGTGTAAGTAAAATACAGTTCGCAATTGCCAAATTCAGTTATTTATGCCTGGTGCAATAACCAATAAATAATTGTCATAATTACTTATTGTGATCAAGTTGGCTGTTAAACAAGTGGACATGACTATATATTATCATATATATCATGATACTATACTATACTATATTATATATCATTATTATATATAGATATGACTATCTACTATATATTAATTATATATTAGATATATAATTTATATATATAGATATAATGATATGCTGCCCCCCCCCCCCCCCCCCCCCTCCCCCCCCCCCCCCCCCCCCCCCCCCCCCCCCCCCCCCCCCCCCCCCCCCCCACCCCAATAACTTGACATTTGTCAATGTAGCACTGCGCACAAACATTTTTGCCCACCCCTGTTCTACAGAATCTTAATCATAGAAGAGAATTGGCTGATCAACAGTGTTATATCTTAGAAATGGAAATACTTTGGTCGTATTACAAGTGACAGTGGCTTGGAAGAAGTAGTGATAACGATCAACCAGCGGCACGAGCGTTCTTTAAGAGACCATCGGGATACAAGGCGAGGGGACGACCCAGGAGAGTTGCTTAGATTGAGTAAAAGGGAAATTGTAGAAATCAAATGAAATATTTCGGCCACCTTAAAAGACATAACACTCTTATAAAACCATACTGGAGGGCAAGGTTGAGGGCAAGCGAGCAAGAGGTAGACAACGATACAAGTGGGAAGATAACATCAAGAAATAGATGGAGATTAGTCTGACAGAATGTACAGTCAAGGCGAGAGACAGATAGTGTTAGAGGTCCATTGCAGCCAAGCTTCATTGTGGAGACCGCACCTGATTCATTGATTGAGAAATCAGATGTGACGTTCGTGCATGCAACAATACAAGCATAAAAAACAAAATTTACATCTAATGCCTCTTTGCGACGATTCACGACAATGGAAAAAGAAAACGAGGAGAAGAAAAAAAGGAAGAAGAAAAAGAAGAATAAGAAGAAGAGGGAGTAGGAGAGGTAGAAGGGGGATGAGAAGAAGAAGAAGAAGAAGCAGAAGAAGAAGAAGAAGAAGAAGAAGAAGAAGAAGAAGAAGAAGAAGAAGAAGAAGAAGAAGAAGAAGAAGAAGAAGAACAACAACAACAACAACAACAACAACAACAACAACAACAACAGAAGGTGTTATTTCTGCATGAAGAAGCAGCGGTCGCCCAGCAAGAACAAAACCAGCAACGAATGGAGAATTATTTAGGCGGGCCAGGGTGAGCGCGATGCTCCACAAAGGACCCTCAAACGAGCTGATGAACAGCTACGACTCACAAATTTATCTACACCCCTAATCGGCTCTCATGTTAACCACAATTTCACACTTTCTCCCGCAGAGCCGTGCTGTGAAACGGCAAACTATTTCACACAAGTTTGAAACACGGAGCGTTCCGCACCGTTGTCATTGCCAACGACAATTATACAGCCATTACCTTCAAAAGCGCGACAAGAATGGTTTTCGAATTTCGACGATCAGGGCAGAAAACACGTGTACAGACAAAACTTCTGATGCGAGCAACTACTAACTCCAAAGCTGTCATCTAAATCGCTTAACGGTTGTAAAATACCGCGATTGTACGCAACGCCTCATTTCATATTCATTTCCAGAAGCTGTCAAGAATTGTAGCTTTCCGGAGTTATGTAAACATTTTTGTTTTTTGTGGTGTTTCACTTTCTGGTTTGTGTTGAGGCTTGTGGATAAGAAAAGTCTTTTATTTTTGGGAGAGTTGAAGTTTTAGCTAAGACAAACAAATATGTCTCTCTATCTCTATCGCTCACTTTCTTTCTTTCTTTCTTTCTTTCTTTCTTTCTTTCTTTCTTTCTTTCTTTCTTTCTTTCTTTCTTTCTTTCTTTCTTTCTTTCTTTCTTTCGGTCTGTCTGTCTGTCTGTCTTTCTGTCTTTCTTCTTTCGGTCTGTCTGTCTGTCTGTCTGTCTGTCTGTCTGTCTGTCTGTCTGTCTTTTTCTTTCTTTCTTTCTTTCTCTCCCTGGCTCTCTAGTAGTTCTTGTAGAGACGACAAAATCAGCAGAACAGAAGAAGAAGAAGAAGAATAAGAAGAAGAAGAAGAAGAAGAGAAGAAGAAGAAGAAGAAGAAGAAGAAGAAGAAGACCAGCAAGACCAGCAACAACAACAACAACAACAACAACAACAACAACAACAACAACAACAACAACAACAACCGAGAAGAACACAGACGGGTATATCTGTTTATTTTCAATATCGAAGATACAAACAATAGATTGCACGATTTATTGCCTGGCATATTTCGCTGCATCTCGTCAGGTACATACTGCAGAAATCACACAAGACAATTGACATTACTGTGCAAATATGTGTATATTTCAACTTGCAGGATTTATCTAGTTAATTTACTTTACGTTGTGTGATTTCTGCAGTATGTACCTTACGAGATGCAGCGAAATATGCCAGGCAATAATCGTGCAATCTATTGTTTGTATCTTCGTTATTCAAATTCACTACCATTACATACCACCAAAAGAAAAGAATGATCAAATCAGTCAGAAGGCCACCAAACTTAATCAAGACGACTACCACATTATGGATAGACCAGAACAGGTAATTCTTCTGCGCCTCAGAACAAGACACAATAGATTACGTAACCACATGTATACACAATTCAAGATTGGTGACTCAACCATGTGCACATGTGAATTGGCGTCGCAGACAGCAGAGTACATACTCCAGGATTGCCCAAATTACAACATATCCAGGCGAACCTTCTGGCAAAAGAGAGTCAACAGTGGAAGATAAACTCTATGGACATCTGAGTGAACAAAAAAAGACTGTTAGATTCATACAAGAGACAACATTGTAGTTATAAACATATTTCAGGCGAATGAAAGAAGAAGAGGAAGAAATTCACTACGGGAAAACATTGTTTTGAATTATTGTTTTTTTTTTTAAATTCGCATATCCTTTACAGGATATCGCTGTCAACAGCAGCATCTTTCAGCTGTCTGTTGATTTCTTGGCAAGATTACGCTCAGTAGTTTGCCATTGCTTTCTGAGCGGCCGGCTCAGTTATCCCGCAAGTCACCAGCGGGGAACGAACCGCTCCCAGTTCTCGCCCGCTACGAGACTGCGTGATAAACGGGATTACGGAGAAAGTATTGTAACCCCTCGGCCAGAGAGACCGGATTGTTTTGAATAGCTGTTTATATTAAATTTTGCTTACCACCCACAATAGACACGATTTGCTGTTGGCTATCTGTTTCTAAACCACGACGCAGGAAACAACTGGTATGACACAATTACCACCATGATTGATGTAGCGTTTAGTATTGCGAAATTGTGTCTGCTTTTGAGTATGCGATGGCGATGCTGACTCTCAGCCGTAAGCAGATAGAAAGGATGGAAAGGATACAAAACGAAGCTATGCGCATTATTCTTGGATGTACAAGAGATACAGCATGCAGGGCGATGCGCTACCTTCTTGATTTTCCAACCATTGAAGACAGAATACAAATTTGCAGAGCAAATGCCTGCCTCGTGACTGCATAGTGAAATTGTGAAGGTGAAGGGCAGCAGGTTAAAAAGAGGAAAGTCGTGGATAGGTCAAGCCGAAGACATTCTTCAACAGGTGTGTTCACTTGAGGACTTAGAACCTGGCAAGGAGTGGGTACAAATGTCAACAGATTGTGTACGTCCTTTTCTGTTTGCATCTAACCAGAAAGAAAATGTAGACAAGAAAATCCGGCTGCTGTGGAGGCGGAAGTACAAGCGTTGATTTTCGAGAATTCGTTAGACGGTGATGCTGTCATTTACACAGATGGGTCGGTCGTCCGATATGTGAGAAGCTCATGGGCCTTTACGGCCCAGGCCGGAGGGAGAATTGTGAAGGAGGACTCTGGTGCTTTTGTTGAGACCACAAGTAGCCTGACTATGGAAGTCATGGCAGTAAGTAAAGCAATAACATGGCTCGAGACACAGACATTCACTAGGGCTTGTTTCCTTACCTACTCAATGAGCATGCACAAGAGGATAGAGATGGGGTGGATCCGAAGAGGTTGCTGTCTCTGGAGCGGTCTCGGCTGACAAAGATTAGTTTCATCTTCGTGCCAGGGCATGCGCGAGTACAAGGAAATGAGCGGACTGACAAGCTTGCAGGAAAGGCTACTGTGGAGGGTGGACGTGCCATGGACCAGGCTGACATTCTGAATGCTCTACGAGAAAGTAAACCAAGTGATGACTTCGAGTCTACAACCATGGCCATACTGCGAGACAGCATATGAAAAGAGGTGTGGCCAAACAAGAACACTACGTAGGAAGCCAAAGAAGATTGATAAACCAACGCAGAACTGGTGTCGATAGCCGCTACACGTTGCGGGATTTGCTGAGGAGGGGATCCGAGCTCTTATGGACTGTATGGTTCGATGTGCAATGAGGATGATCTGTCGACTAACTAACTAACTTAGTAATGCGAAATAAATCTTGGGGACTTCAACACTGATACTAACAAATCCAATAAAACATAGTAAAAGTTATTTGCATAAGTTATACAGGAGGTGTTAGTCATCCCCAGCAATTTTTTATTGTTCGTTATTTCTTGCAAGCTTATGTTCAGTGGTGTGCCATATTTTTTCCCCCCATGAACTACCAGCACTTATACCATTGTGTGAAAACCAACGCAAGACAGTATGCTTCCAAAACACCAGCAGCTGTGTTTCGAACGCGGTATACGGGATTACGAATTGCGTTTGTACTCCTTTCACCACAGTGCCGTAATAAGACATGGGAAAAAATAATTGCAGCATACAACTCCAGCAGTTAGTCACAACATCATACAACTTCCAACAGTTAGTCACAACATCATACAATTTTCAAGAATTAGTCAAAACAAGTCACTAGAATAAGAAAATCATCTGCAGCACTCATAGATCACATGTATGCTGCACGTGCTGACAACATCATACCCGGTGCTTGCAAAGTCCCACTACACTTTGTGTATAGAATAAATTTGGAAAATGAAGGACATGATGTCATCTAAAATTGTGCTAAAAAATTCATTAAGTTAGTTACAATATTTACTGCTATGTTCTAACGCTGTTTTGGGGAAGCTGGAAAGTACAAATGAAGTATTCATTATAACAGGTGTTCGAAATGTCCACCACGGCTTCATGGCATGAATGTACACGTCTCTTCATGTTGTCAAATAACTTCTGCAAAGCGTCTGTTGTTATTTCTTGAATAGTAATTCTGATTGCTTTTTTTCAGGCCTTCAATTGTCTCATCTCATCTCATCTCATCATGTTCCTCTTGTACCTTGCGGTGTCGAGGTGAAGTATAAACTTCGTGAGAGTGCCCGATTATGGGCTTCATATATCGATATTCCCATGGACTCTGCTATTCCCTCCGTCCAACGTTTACGTGGTCGGCCTCTTCCTCTGTTTCCATCTGGTCTGTACATCATTGCTTGTTGTAGTATGCTGTTGACTGGTAACCTACTTGCATGGCCAAACCATTTGATTTGCTGCTTTCTAATAAAATCTAGTGTTGCATTAACCCCAACTTTAGTCCTGATTTCTTCATTTCTGATTTTATCTCTTCTTGATACGTTGAGTATTCTTCTCAGGAACCTCATTTCTGTTGTTGTGATTTTTCTTTTTCTTTTCTCTTTTTCTGTCATTGTCCAGGTTTGGCATTGGTAGCATAGAGTTGGCAGGAAGATTGTGTTGTAAAGTGCTTTCTTTAATTGTTTGTACATTAGTTTTGCAAACATTTCCATTCAAGAAATCCGATAGATAATAATCTAATGTAGTTAGATCTGGAGAACGAGTAGGCCAAATTACACGTGCTATTATACGATTTGCGAAAATTCCTTCCAAAAAATAAATAAATAATACAAATAAAACAAAACGCAGTGATGCTCTAGCTGTGTGTGCAGTTGCACCATCTTGCTGGAACCACGCTTCTTCAATTTCCCTTTCAATCAGCTGTTCTAAACAGGTTCCAGAATGTCAGTACGGTACCGATCGTCATTTATAGTGTTCTTGAAGAAAATTGGTCCAATAAAACGTTTCTGCCGACGGCACAATATACCCCGATTTTCTCATCGTATAGATGCGCATCATAAAATGCATTGAGATTAAAAGTGCTCCAAATACGATTGTGTGTGTGTGTGTGCGCGTGCGCGCGCGCGTGCGTGATTTTGTGTGTGTGTGTGTGTGGCTATTAACGTATCCAGATAGATGAAACCATGCCTCATCAGAGAAGAATGTTAGATCATGAATTGACTCGTCTTCTTTAGCTAAAACTGCTTGAAAGCGCGTGGAGTAGTTGACTCTAGATTGATTATCAAACTCATTTTGTTCAGGCAGAACAGAAATCCTGTATGGATGAAAATGTAATCGTTGTTTAAGAATTATTTGCACTGCACTCACTGATACGTACACTTGTTGCGACAATTTCCTAAAGGACTTGTTTGGACTTTTCGGTATTCTCTCTTGGATATCTAGACATTTTCCTTCAGACACAGCAGGCCTACTTGATCACGAAACATCTTACACATTTCCCGTAGCAAGAAAATTGTTGAACAAATTTCTAACCGTAATGCGATGAGGAGGTAGTTTGTCAAGAAATCTTGCTACACATCTTTCAACAACAATTCGTGTGTATCTACCGCCATTTCGAAACATTTCTTCCGTTGATAACACCATTATGTTTGGAGTGCAAAGAAATACTCCAGCAGACGACAACCATTCGCTGCATATTGCTTCACGATGGACTTGGAGCACATTTTTTGATGACATCATATACTCCATTTGTTAAAGATTTGTTCTACATACAAAGTGTAGTGAGACTTTACAAACACCCGAGAGAATGTACCGTACCCTGTAAAGCAATACATGATCATTGCCCTGTATGTTGCACGTTGTCGAAAAGAGGTACCAAAACTCCGAACACAAACGCATAAGTATAAAATATAGAAATGATAAATATTTCAATCCAGATGCATTTCTACAGGCTGTGTTTTTAATGACTGTGCAGAATTTGAAAATGTTGCCGGTCAATGTTTTGTATTTACCTATTATGTTGCATGAACCTTACAGAGGGTGAACACAAAACTTGGACCGGCAATATTTTCAAACACTGCACAGTCATTAAAAATACACCCTATACAAGACGTGCTCTATTTGTAATCGACTATGTTTACCAGCTTCCTGACCCAGATGATTCTCTGGTGACAACTGGCTGATGACCTTTCTAAGTGTATTTGATAAGCACGTTCCATTTAAGGGAGTTGAAGTTAGCATTACACAAAGCCCCCGTGGATCTCCCAGGAGGTAGTTGAAATTATGAGAGACCGGGACAGGGTACATAAAAAAAAATAAGACGAGAGAGAGAGAGAGAGAGAGAGAGAGAGAGAGAGAGAGAGAGAGAGAGAGAGAGAGAGAGAGAGAGAGAGAGAGAGAGAGAGAGAGAGAGAGAGAGAGAGAGAGAGAGAGAGAGAGAGAGAGAGAGAGAGAGAGACCTAACCACGTAGCGTAATCTAAAAAATAAAGTTCAATATGTTATTTAACATACATCTCGGTCTTTGGTACTCTAAATCGATTCTGTTACGGAAATTCCTCCATGCCACCGTCTCAATCCATCCAGCATCATTTCTTTTTGTCGGCCTCTGCCTTTTCCCCCCTCAATCTTTCAAGTTGTCACGATGTTCCCCAATGCTTCTCTTCTCAGTACACGACCAAAGGCAACTGTTTGTCTCTTTCTTATTACTTTCTATAATGTTTTAGTTTCATTACCCTCTTTGGGACGCAGAGGTGTTTCCAAGGCACCGGGGCCAGGTTCTATACTGGCCAAGACCTACTAACACGTCCTAGTCGTACGTCCTGCGCAACAGGTCCTGGCTAACGTAGCAGGATCGCCGATTCTTCCGAAGTCGGAAAGTATCTGCCTGCACGGCGAGGAACCACCAGTCTGCACACCAATTAGCCAGACATGGGACAACCGAGACTCACGCAAACCTCAGTCCGGTATGACATAACACGGATGTTGGACAATAGGATGTCTTCATCCTACATACAGGACTTCACGCTGGAGTTCACAGCCAGCGGACGCAAGCAAGCATTACCATCTTTCAGGCAATCGTCGTACTCATCTCCGTAGCCTAAAAATCATTAACTCTTCAGGATTAGGAGGAGTTAGCAATCGGATCCCGCGTTGTGTTGCACCGGTGATTTACGAGCCACTAACTTTCATTTATGATTAATGTCTCGCCAAAGGTAACTTTCCATCAACCCTTAAAATTGTTAAAGAATATCCTCGTTTAAAATCTGGTTCATTGGGCGATGGTCTCTTGCGGTAAAATAGATCCATTTCCATATTATCTTCACTATCCAAACCTTAAGGAAAGCACATTCACAAAACACTTGAACACTTAGGTCGCAACAAACTAATCATCGACAATCAGTCAGGGTTTCCCTGACCTAGGGGTTAACGTCTTTCTCCTTAATCCCGTATATTCTCGTGAGTAAAGTAACCTGCGCGAGAATCGGTAGCGGTTCTCGCCGCGTTGGTAACTTACGGGGTATGTGAGCCGGTCGCTCAGAAAGCAATGGCAAACTACTGAGCGTAATCTTGCCTAGTACATCAACAGCAGCTGAAAAATGCTGATGTTGACTGCAACGTCCTGTAAGGGATATGCAAAACAAAATGGCCCTAACAAACATGATATAAACTTAGCATTGGCATATAAACAACAATGATATACGTAGCAAAAAATTTATATAGATAGTAGAGAAGCATTCGATATGATAGAACATCCTATTTTAATTTTTAAAAACTAGAAACAATGAGAGTAAGCTGTAATATAGTGACATTAATTAAATCCTTTTTGTGAAACAGAAAGAAAAAATTTTGTTTTAGGAATGTAAATTTGCATACAGTGTGCATAACTCCGGTTAACTATACTATTTAATTCCTGTTGCAAGGACGATTCCAGCACATAACAGTCCCTAAGGTTTGTATACACTGTCCTGTCATCTGCAAATAGATCGCAGGAATATGAAAGATATAATGGAAGATAATTTACATAAATGGCAAATTATAGAGGGCCAAGTATAGACCCTCGAGATACTACAATATTAAAGGTAATAACACAATAAATCTATATTTCAAAACATTACCTTTATTATTAAAGTATGCAAATTAACATCACTCAAACAAAATCTATGTTTAATAGCAATCAGGCAAAGGTTTCACACTCTAACCTCACAGAGAACTATTCAGCTCCACATTGTTAACATGCCTGTGGAAAGTAAATGGGCACAAAGCACTGGGTCTCACCACTGATATAAATCTAACTTTTAATTCTCAAGCGCCCGATAAAGAAACAATTTCTTTCATGAAAACCATCAAAAGATAGTAAATACTTTTCACATACAAATTCATATTGGTTGTTCCAATTCAATCACAGAGCGCCTTTACTCACTCCAGAAAAGGGCTGTGGGTTTAATTAATGGTAAAAAGGTTGCCAGTTCGCAAGCGCTTACATTTTAATAAGGCTAAACAGCATGTCCTGAGGGAGGGGGGGGGGGTGTCCAACAGATGTTCTCTATTTGTGATTGTTCAGTGGAAGTCTGCCACTCTGCCCGAAGCATACCTGTCTGCACCTATATAACCGTCGGTGTACAGGTGTGAACTATTATGTCATCTTTGTTGGAGCCTTCATCTATCAGCTATTGGAGCTCCAACTCTACCAACACACGACACCACTCTCGGCACTCTGCGAATTATCTTGATGACCTGGAGGTCATCCTTGAGGAAGCTGTTGGTGCGTCCATGGGTGGTCAAACAGTGATAAGATCCGTTAAGACAAGATCAGGAAACAGAATAAAGCAACAATGTTGAGAACATTCATCTCTCTGGCACGGACCATGTCGCAATCACTTAAGAAGGAAACCTGTGATTTTGAGCTAAATATTACATAAACGTAAGTACAATACTTGGCTTAAGAACATAGCGAATTTTAATAGAGAAAACACAAACAACAGAATGCACGATTTATTGTCTGGTATATTTAGCTGGCCGGTCTCCCTGATCTAGGCGTTACACGAATTTCTCCGTAATCCCTATACTCCCGTGAGTAACGTGACGTGAGCGAGAATAGGTAGCAGTTCTCTCAGTGTCGGTAACTCACGGGGTGAGCCAGTCGCTCAGAAAGCAATGGAAAACTACTGAGCGTAATCTTGCCAAGAAATCAACAATCAGCTGAAAGATGCTGATGTTGGCAGCGATGTCCTGTAAAGGATATGCGAAAAAAAAAATTTAGCTGAGTCTAGTTAGGTAGATATTGCAGAAATGACACAACATAAACTAAAGCAATAAGATCGCTCATTCAAGCTGAAATATACAGCACACATTTTAACAGAGTAATTTGAATTGTCTACCATGGTTGAATACCAACCATGGTATACAGCCTGTGGTGCTATTGACATATGCAACATTTCAGTACGTGAGACGCTCCTGTCTGGAATGTTGCCAGTACTACGGACACTACTTTCTGAACTAGGCAGCCAGCGTAAGATCACTATACGGTGGATACCATCTCACTGTGGAGTACTTGGAAACAAGATAGCTCATCAACTAGATAAGGAAGGGGCAATAGAAGAACAATCGGGTGTTCATGTTACATAGCACTAAAAGAAAAGTATGATTAAGTCAATCAAAAAGCCATCAACACCAGCTCAAGACTATTACCAATTTATGGATAGACCAGAATAAATCATTATTCTGCGCCCCAGAACAGGACACCATAGATTACACAACCACATGTATATAAAATTCAAGATTGGCGAATCAGCCTTACTCACATTGTGGACTGGCGCCGCAGACAGCAGATCACATACTCATAGACTGCCTAAAATGCAACATATTTAGGCAAACCTTCTGGCCTAGAGAAACAACAGGAGAAGATAAACTCTTTGGACCAATGATTGAATTAAAAAAAAAAAAAACACGGATAAATTTATACAACAGACATTCATTCCTTCACCATGTGTCATGCCGCTAAGTGTGTGTGTGTGTGTGTGTGGGGGGGGGGGGGGGAGGTCATGATTCGCCATCTCACTCGATCACCAGAGTCGTGGATCAGCTCAGTGTTCCTGTCTCGTCCATACCACGTGGCCAAGCCTTCTAGGTATTTACTTGTCTGCGTTCCTCTTGTTCTCTTCCAGTCGATCTTGCCAGTTGTCATCAAGTTCTCCAATTTATTTCTTCTCATAACATGACCAAAAATATTTTGACTGTCTGCGTCTAATATCTCTAATCAGTTTACGATTTTCATTTATTTCTTGTAGATCTTGGTCATTGGTGTTTCTGATTGTTCATGGTTTTCTTTGCATTTTCCTCATAAACCACATTTCCACAGTCATCAGATGGTTTTCAGCTTGTCTGGTCATTGTCCAAGCTTCACATCCATACAAAAGTATAGGTTCTTAACGCCCTATTTCTCGATGCAACTGACCTCTTTTTATTGGTGGGTATGTTTTCCATCTTGCAAGAGACAACATTGCAGATATAGACACATTTCAAGAGAATCAAAGAAGAAGTCTACCATGGTAAATTTCCTGGTACCCACTTTAAGCTGTTTAAGCTGAGAAAACCTGAGAGGCCTATCAACTGAATTATTCCGCCGGATGGGGATTTGAACTCAAGACAACCGGGCGAGGCTCTAGCCACTCCGCTACCCTGGCTTCATTATTGTTTGTCCCTCGTGCTGTTTTTTATTTATAGCTTTATTTAACCTGTGACGTTTTCGACGCCGAACTGTTTACCTTTGCCTAGAAGTATTTCTTTACGACTGCGTTGTTATCATTGTTATCGGTAATTTCTACAGTTATAGTAAACACAATAAAATGATAACATATATTACAGTGTGGCCCAAAATCTGCCAGAACACGAATAAAGCAATGCGGGGCGTCTTCAAGTATGGTTGACCGTTTGACAATCGTGTCAGAAAATGTACAAATTAAACAAATCCAGACGCCCGCACCATCATAAACACTGCAATGCTAACAGATTGCACACCAAGAAAGCCACTTGTGTCACAAATCTGCAATAAAGTTATCACATTCAGCAGGCTGTAAATTTCGTGTTCGAGCCAAGTTGCTTTCTACAGCCAAACTGTATAATTGTGTGAGTACACTCAAGGGGAATGGACGACGAATCTAAGACGAGGCGAGAATTACATCTTTCGGCTCTCGTATGTTTAATGTGACAAATCTCACGCCCTAAGCTCGGGCTATCAGTGTTTACGAGTTAGAATTGCATATCAATCAATCAGGTGCCGTCTCCACAATGAAGGTTGGTTGCAATAGAACCCCAACACTGTTTATCTCTCTCGCCTTGACTGTGCATTCTATCACACTGCTGTTCGTCCATCTCTTGATGTTGTATTCCCACTTGTATTGTTGTCTACATTTTGCTATCCTGCCTTCAGCCTTACCCTCCATTATGGTTTATATAAGAGTGTTATGCCTATTAACGTGGTCGAAATATTTCACGTGCCTCTTGTTTATTTCTTTCATCAATTCTCTTTTTCATTCCCAGAGTTTCCAGAACCTCTGTATTTGATAGTTTTTGTTTCCATGAAATACAACATATTCTTCTGTATATCTGACCCAGAAAAGGGTCTGGTTAGTCTCAAGGCTTAGCAACGCGGTTGTTTGGGTTCAACGCCAACTACGATACCTTGGAGGAAGCTGCCAAAATGATTAACATTGTCTGTGACTGTCATCAGACAGCCTTTTCCACAGATGATCTATCAGTGCCGCAGACCCTCACAATAGCTAACTCCCATATTTGAGACATGATCTTAGCAAGGTTAGTTACTTGCATATCCTTCACATGACGTCGCAATCAACCCCAAAATTATTTGACTGTCTGTGATCTCTTGGCAAGTGTACGTTCAATAGTTTGTCATTGCTTTCTGAACGAGCGGCACTCATATCATTGTATGGAAACCAAAGCAAGGCCATCTGCTTTAAATTGGCCGCCGCTATGTTTCGAACGCGGTATGTGATATTGCGAAATGCAATCGTAACCCCTTCACCACACAGCCGGTATTTTTTGTTTAAGTTGCATATCCTTTACAGGACGTTGCAGTTAACATCAACATTTTACAGCCGTTGTTGATGTCTAGGTAAGTTTTATGTTCAGTAGTTTGCCATTGCTTTCTGAACGACCGGCTCCCATACCAACACGTTACAACCCCAGCCTGACACGGTCTGCTGCCAAATCTGTCATCGCTGTGTTTCGAATGCGGGTAAGGGGCGTTACGAACAGCCGGTATTTAGCAAGGTAGATACTAGAGAACGAAATATAGTTCAAATGTCCATCTGTAGTGTACCTGCAAATGGGAAGGTAGAAGTTATGCCAAGTAAGCTGGAGGATGTGAACAGGAATAGAACCAGCTTATATACTATTTCTGTTTCCCGTTCGCATTTTGAACTCAAGCTTAGTCCATACACGTGCTACCTCTTCTGGTGCATTGGGCAATTAGCTTTCCTATTACTAGTGCCCCTCGCCATCAGGCGAATCCACCCCGACTTCTGAGGTACTTGTAATTTACGTCTCCAAGTCAAGGACTTGGCTTAAAGGTTAGTGAAAACCAGTTTCACAATCCCGCGACATATTGAATCGCGGGTTCGAAATCAATTTAAACACAGAACTCACAGTGAATATGTTGCACTATTTATTGCCTGGCATATTTCGCTGTATCTCGTCAGAGTTATATATCATATACAGTGTATAATTGAATAATACATTGACAGAAATATTTAAAACTCATGGTCGCAGGTATTATTCGAATGTGGAGTATTTGTTATCCCCACGGTAATTTTACAGTTAAAACGAACTATTTTTGTTTTTACAAAACTGACTGGAACCACTTAATTGCTAAGGGCTCACTATATTTGAGCAATCGCTTATTGTTCGTCAAATACTGTATACCAATCACTTTTTCTTTTTTAACTTTATGACCGCAGTTTATGATCAGTTGATAAACCGCGAATTGGGGCATTTTATAGCCTGTCGATTGCATAGGACAGTGGTTCTCAACCGATGGGGAATTCCCCCCTTTCCCAGGGGGAAATTGTAGGGTTTGCGGGGGGGGGGGGGGGGGGGGGAGGAGAGAGAGAGAGAGAGAGAGAGAGAGAGAGAGAGAGAGAGAGAGAGAGAGAGAGAGAGAGAGAGAGGATTAAGATTATTTCAAGATCGCGTTAATACAAGAACCGATTACTTGATATTGTTTCTCCCTCCATACTTTACAGTTCTCTACTTCTCGCTCTTCTGACATTCGTTGTATAACGTAAGTAGACCGGCAAATTACGTGTTATGTAGACGTCTAGACTTGTATTAGCTTCCATTATTACGTATATTTGTATAGAGGGGGGTGTATAGGGAGGAAATATGATGGGGGGGGGTGGCATTCTGAACATATGGTGAAGGGTTGCATGGGCCAAACAAGGTTGAGAACCACTGGCATAGGGATTCCTGAAGACATATTAACCCCCGTGTCCACCCAAACTGGTATATTTTCGGTTGCTTCATTTATTAGTTGTCTTTCCGTTCTACCTATGAAAGTTGCTTGACGCTCAATGCCAATTATTAAATGCAGTTTGATTTGGTGCACAGAGACAATGGTTCTTTCACAGATGGTTTCGGTGTCGAGGTGGATTTAATTCTGAGCATTGGTTCTGCCTTAAAGAAAGTTCGGCTTACAACTGTTTTACGTCGATGGTGTATTCGATCCAATATGTCCTTCCCCTGAAAGATGAGTTGAAGAGACACTTGTAGTTTGGAGACTGATGACTCTGTAAGGGGTATATTTGGGTGACAGGCAGTGGTGCTTGAAGAAGTCGGCTGAACAGAGACGAGAGAGACACAGAGAGAGAGAGAGAGAGAGAGAGAGAGAGAGAGAGAGAGAGAGAGAGAGAGAGAGAGAGAGAGAGAGAGAGAGAGAGAGAGAGAGAGAGAGAGAGAGAGAGAAACATAGAGACAGAGACATAGCAAGACGATTTAGAAGCAGGTTTTGATTTCTATGTTGTGGGATATTAGTAGCTTGGAAAGCAATAGAAAATTACTGAATGTAACACTTGCATATTAAATAAGAAACAGTAAAAACATCCTAGAGTTGACTGCGACGTCATGTAAAGATCGAACAGCTATCTTTGTTCTCTATTTAGCTATCGAGCTTCCCTTTAAAAGGACATGAATAAACAAATTCGTGCGGTATTTAAACAGGAAAAAATCCGCCATTTCATTAACTTCATTTAAATTAGCATACGCTTGCTAACGAACGCAAACAGTGATTCTGTCTGACAATGTATTCCTCCGCGAGGTATTTGCTATCCATGCAGCAAATGAGGCTAATGGCGGAGAGCGGTTTTTGTTTGTTTTTTTGCCTGTTACCTGGCAAAACTTGAGCTATAATACAAAACACTTCCCGGCAAACACGTGGCAAAGGTCACATTAGTTTGTTTTAAGACCTGCATTAGTTATTGTACATCTTTTCTAATATTCACCATCTCTCTGTCTTTCCGTCTCTCTGCCTCTCTTTTTCTATCTTTATCTCTACATCTCTCTATTGCATATCCCATATTTGTCTGTATGTGCATGTCTCTCTCAATTGCATATCCTCTCTCTCTCTCTCTCTCTCTCTCTCTCTCTCTCTCTCTCTCTCTCTCTCTCTCTCTCTCTCTCTCTCTCTCTCTCGCTCTCTTGTCTCTACTGTACCGGGGGGTACTGGGTGTCAGGCATTGGTAGCACCTTTGGTAAGGATGACTCTCATGTCCTTTTCAGGACCCATCCCCCACTAGTCCAAGTCTGACACCCAGCTCGTGCCTGTGGCTCCTAGTAGCTGTCAGCATGCGACAGCGGCCACCCCCCGGGCAACAGCTGTGAGAGGCTGGCTAAACCAGGCATGGGTAGCCGATTTGGTGTCAAACCAAGAGGTAAACTAGGGTATGCCTACCCAGCATGTGAAGACTTGATCCGGCAGACTGCGCGAAAGAAATCATTCCTGATTCAACGGGCAAGACAGCGTTTACCTGCAAAGCGTTGTGGAACGTAATGAGCACGGCAAGGCACGTAGAGCGCCCTGGTCATCCACTGCACCTGTATTCGTCTCCAGTCGTCTCGACTTGTCTGGCCACTGGATTCAGATGGACTCAGGCGAGAGAGTGAGGTCGACGAATTGCGCAATTCTTCCTCACTTTAATCCAAATCATCGCGCAAGTCATTCTTCATCCAACAAAACAAACTCTCCGTAGATACGAGGGTAAGTTAATAAGTAAGTCACAAATGGCTGTAGAAAAATAACTAACGATGATACCAATTTGAAACCAGTTTAATTTTATACATACATTGTCCCTTTATTTCTCAACATAATTTTCACCAACATTGATGCACTTATCCCATCGTTTTATCATTCCTCCCAAACCGGCTGCATAGAACTGCGTGCTTTGTTTTCAATTGACTCGCCATCCCACAGAATTGTGTGACTTACTTATTGACCCTGCCTCGTAACGTTTTCTACCCAGCTATGCACCGCTTTACGAGACAAACAATTGTCAGCATAAACAGGAACCCCACCGTGGCGGGAGACATTTCGCGAATGACGCCGAAGTTGAATGTGAAGTGAAAACGTGGTTTAGAAAACAGAGCACGCAGTTCTATGCAGCCGGTTTGGGAGGACTGATAAAACGATGGTATAAGTGCATCAATGTTGGTGGAAATTATGTTGAGAAATAAAGGGACAATGTGTGTATAAAAATAAACTGGTTTCAAGTTGTTATCATCTTTAGTTATTTTTCTACAGCTATTTGTGACTTACTTATTAACTTACCCTCGTACCTTTCTCAGAGCGCTAGAAACCTGCTCATGTTTATTCCTAGTCTCTGTCGCTTTTTGTATGTCTTTATCACTCCCTGTATCAATCTTTGTCTGTCTGCCTGCCTTTCTGTCTGCCCGTCTCCGTACATATCTTTCTCTGAATCTTGTTCCTTTATATTTCTAGTCTTCCCTTTTCTGTCTTTCTTTTACTTTGTCTGCCAGTCTCTATCCCCCATCTCTCCACCTGTCTATCGCTGCCTCACTCTTCCCCGTCTCTGTCTACCTCCCCATCTCTCTAAGTCTCTCTCATCCCGTCTATCTGCGTCTCTCTCTCTCCACCTGTGTCGCTATCTCTCCACCCTAATCTCCCTGTTTCTCTCCACCCGTATCCCTGCCTCTCTCCACCCCCAATCTCTACCCATCTCTGTGTGAACTCTGTCTCTCTCCATCCGTCTCTCTGTCTCTCTCTCCACCCGTTTCGCTGTCTCTCTCCACCCGTTTCTCTGTCTCTCTACACCCGTCTTTCTGTATATGTCTCTCTCTCCTTCTGTCTCTCTGTCGCTTTCTCTCTCTCTATTTCGCTCACCCCATCACTCTTTTGCTTCCCTTCCCTCTAGTTCTCCGTCCATTCTAATCTTCTCCCACTCTCTAACCCCCCTTTCTCCTCCATCTCTGCATATCTCTCAGTCCTTCATATGGCTTTTCCATAATTTTCTCAGTTCCCCCCCCCCCCCCCCCCACCACAGACACACACCCGTGCCCTTCCCCAAATCGCCCCCCCCTCCCACCTCTCTCCATCAACTTCCCTCTTCACTATAACACCTCTGGCCTTTGTCCACCCCCTCTCCTCCCCTCCCTCCCTCAACTTCTCCCATGACCCTTTCTATAATCCCCTTTCTCTAAAAACCACACAAGCAAGACTTATCCAGAATAGTCCACTCCCGCCACCCATAAACAAACCACAGGTCCAATGTTTCAGAAACTTTGTATCCCCAGACTACTTAAAGACGAGGTGAGCCGATTAAGGGCCTCTTAGAGAACCTTGAATCAATGGCAGCTATTGTGGTTTCACAAACGTTTGTGAGAATTAAGGTCATAGCTTTTCTGGCCCGAGTCTACAGATCTGGGGATCATCACCCTTCTCGCTGTTCTATTTGTGTGTTTAACAACATGAATAAACTTCTCACAGCCCAACAGTTAAGTTATGAATGGTGAGGTGTAGGTGTGTGCCCCCCAGATGGAGTCTCCGTGGCGTTGCTGTTAAGTCGCTTGCCTAGCTCTCTCGAGGCTGTGGGTTCGATACTGGACTCCGCCATTCAGTTCACGAGTGTAATTTTCTCGAAGACTCCTGGGGGGTCGTCGCTGGAAATACAGAGATCGTGATTTGTGCGACGCTTTCGATAGGCAATCCTGCCAAGATACCGAGCAATATGGGATAAAATCCGGTGCAATGAAGTCGAATCTCTTCCCTTTAAACCTCTTTAAGTTGTGAACTAATTCATGTATACAACTTTAATTGAAAGCTAATCATTTAAAAGTTATTTACACAACCTTGACAGGACGTTGCACTCAACTCCAGCATGTTCTGGCTGTTTGTAATTTACTAGGCAACTTTAGTTCAACAGTTTTGCATCGCATGTTAAAACGAGAAAGCTGAAATGATAGTGAATATTGGATACGATTGAGTGGCAGCCATTTTGTAAACTCTATTACGCATCCTCGATCCCCACGACCGATATATGGATCATTGCTTAAGGGCCAGTTTGTTTCCTAAAATACGATTTTCCGTTTGTCCATACTCTTCCATGCAGTTTATAATAATATTACTGTTATTTCTCCAATTTCTCTCCAAAATAGACGCACCAGAAGTGTAAGCACCAGAACATTAAACGTTGCTGCAACGCTGACGTCACCAGCTGACAATACAGACATTGGAAGCTATAATTACAATACATTGGTATTCGAACCTGCAGCTTTCATATGAGGACAGAGCCTCGCAAATGAAACCATGTATTTCTCGTCTTCTCTCCCCCCCCCCCCCCCCTCCTCTTCCTATTTCCACAAAAAAAAGAACACACACACACACACATACACGCAACAGGTTATCTTTAGTTTGCTTTGAAGATGGAAGAACAAACGACACGTCGAACAATAGATGCAAATTTCGCACTTTTGATGCAAACAACATAACCATTACCCTTTTGATAACGGTAAATAGAAACCATGGAAATCCATGTTTGCAAGCTGGTACGCTAACAACTCTGCCATCATTTCCTGCCTCATGTTATGTGTACAAACAAAAAATCCAGACAGAACATGGCGGACATGTGGTCGATTGTGCAGATGTGAATGTCACGTGTTTACTTGAGCTTGCTCCTGGCATTGCCGCTTCGCATGCAAATGACCTGCCTATTTATAGAATTTCATAATAGCGTTTAGAGAAACGGGGATATCCGTTTACTTTCCAAGGATATCGGATTGCATAGGGTTATGGCTGACATTTCTACTTGCAGTATTAGCATGAGAAATAAATTCATGAGTATTGCCTGACACTCATACTGGCACCTTGCCGTCTTGAAAGACGATAGTTTGTTACATGGTACTTCAAATAAAGGCATAATAACCTCTCAATAGCACGACGCTATGGCTGAATTGTTGAGACCATATGTTGCCCATGCAGAATGATCCCTATTTCGGTCTGCCTAGTTTACTCCAGAGGAAAGGTAACACTAACACATCTGGAACAAGACAAGCTACAGAAGCTGCCGGATCAGCATTCCCTATTAACAGTGTCCCTTGCCATTAGGTGAATCCACTCTGATTTAGATGTACTTGCAATTTATGTCCCCCACGTAAAATATGAGAAGTCAACATTTTAGTCCCACTAGTGTAGGGGTTTAACCCCATACCTCAGCATCAACACACCGGGTGTTAAAGAACGAGCTATCCCATCCATTCGGCCATGCTGACATCAAAACATACATGTAACAACAAAAGCACCATCAACTTAAACTTATTGCAATCTCCATAGAGTGTGTCTCCATTAGGAGCTGTTGGAGGACAAACATACGTGTTTTCTGTTCCCGCATATAGCGGGACACATTTGTTTTCTTGTAATCGTGTTTCAGTAAAGCTCATAATCTACTTCTCGTTTTTTGGTGATTCATTCACTGCATGACATCCCGGCACCACATGTTTAACCGTCGTCTTACGCTTTCCTCAGTTGGTAATATACCTTATTCAGCACTGCAGTCTAATGTATGTGTGTGATTGTTACTTGACCCTACTCCAAGGAAAGGCCTGGCGGACATATAATATGACTGCTACTGGTAATATTAGTATCGGGACTCTTTACTGGTTGTTGAAGAGGAGCAAAGAGCAGCAAAGAGTAAAAGAAGAAGAAGAAGAATAACAAGACAAAAGGATAATAATAATAATAATAATAATAATAATAATAATAAAAAGATGATGATGATGATGATGATGATGATGATGATGATGATGATGATGAAGCTCGTTATAATGATCATGATTATGATGATGAAAGCAATGCCAAGTTTTTATTGTATTGTTCTTTTTCTAATTCTTGTCCACATTACATAAACGAGATAAAACTACAAACTGATGAGATGCAGCGAAATATGCCAGGCAATAAATCGTGGAACATATTGTTTGTACTTTCTGTGTTTAAATTCATTAAGGGAACATATTGTTTTAAAAAGTAACACTAGGCTGCTACTATCTGTAGAAAAATCATCTAATTCCCGCTCCATGTTAGTCTTTCAGATCCCACCGCACTTCTAACGACATCGGCCGTTATTGGAAAATATTAGCCCTGTAGTACCTGGTGTTACTAACACTCGATACACACACATCCCTCGTCGGCTCCTCGACTGCTGGACGATCTATT